>ML785673.1:376254-399880 GCA_009831015.1 Picea engelmannii | reverse complement strand
TTGTTGAACTCCTACCAAACACTTCTGCTGAGGAAGAACGTCTATTGTATATTATGCAATTAGATGAAACTTGACGCGATGCTACCCTAGTCATTGAAGCCTAGAAAAAATGTGTCAAGGCCCAATACAACAAACATGTCAAGTCTCACATTTTCTCCTAAGGATATCTGGTTCTCCTCTACGAACAAGATCGAGATATGCTAGGAGCTGGAAAATTCGAAGCCATGTGGCGAGGTCCTTATATCGTTAAATTAGTTTTGGAAAAAGGATCCTACGAGTTAGTAGATTATGATGGTATCCCTTTGAGTGAACCTAGAAACGGGTTGTCCTTGAAGAAGTACTATGCATAAGATCACCTGTGCACAAGTACCTGTATTTTTATTGTATCATACTTCTTGTGTGTTACTGTAGTTTTCTTTTGTCATTATCTGGTCTTTGCCCTCATGTGACGTTGTGTTTGATTTCCAGATGTCAGAGTATTCGCTACCCTACTTTGGCTTCGCTGATGGCGCTAGTCGTAGTACTCAGAATCTTGCTTCTACTGCATGGGCAATTTACACCCCCACAAACGAACTTGTCTCTTTACGAGGTGTGTGCCTCGGCCGTGCGACCAACAATATTGCAGAGTATAGCACCATTATCGAATTGTTGATTGATGCTATCTCGCTCGGTATCCGTCACTTGGTTGTGCGACTCGATTCGCAGCTCGTAGTACTACAATTAAGTAATGTCTATACTATTCAAAGTCCTACTTTTTTACGGGTGTATTTGCGAATTCGCCTCTTGGAACGTTATTTTGGTAATATTGAATATCAACATATTCCTAGATGTCTAAATACATTAACTGATGCATTAGCTAACTATGTATTCGACAAACATTTGGGTCGAATACATCAATTTCTACACAACACAAGATAAACCAGTAGAAGTCGTATGTATATATAACAATAAAAAAAAAGGTTTTTTACAAAAAGTTCTGTCCGAGGACCAAAATTTCAAAATTTGAAGCTCATAGCTTCTACAAAGTGACCTCATGGATGACGTTCATGGTAACACACGACTTCCCGGACAACCCTACGAAGCAGTCGACCAATGGACTCTGACACTCCCACCGTATGATGCTGATAACGTCGTGGAACCTCTCTAAGATGCATGTCGGGAATGTCTGCTATCAAACCCTCCAGGTTTTGTTCCACCACTTCATAATATTCAACATCCCATCATGGCACTAGAGCCACCTCTCCTCGTCGTTGAATGGGAGAAGTACCAGGTGGTCGATAAGGCCCTAAGTCTATGTCATCAAAAAGAAGTTTTGTAATTAGACCTTGGACGAACATAAAAACATTTGCATATGATAAAATTCACAAAAAAATTTAAAAAGTAAAAATGTGTACTTCTTACCGAGATCTCTCCACTGAGTGCCCTCAGGTAGGGCCAAGTTCGGATCTCCTCGAAAGTCCAACCCGACATAGGCATAATCATAGACCATCAACATCTGTGGTCGCAACCAGTCGAAGAAGGCATCATTGTATTTGATAATTGGTCAACCTACATGTCGGGCCATGAGATGACACCACCTCAGCATTATTGGATCCGTTGGAGCTGGTAAACCCCACTCAACCTGCAACCTCAGCAAGGGAACCCTCTCAAGAAATAAGGACACCAACAACGACCTGTACCTGAATTGCTTCAGGTTGCCTCGCTTGCATTTAGTTAACTGCCTCTTCATGCTATGAAGGACTGTGTCTTCCCAATTAAAAACTCGAGGCTCGATACACTCTATGGCATACTGAAAGTAGCTTTGGAGAGCCATGTGAGGAGTAGCACTCCCAGCCATATGAACAATGGTGAAAAAAATAGTGCGAAGGGTCAAATCCCGCACCCCCCAAATGGCTACCTTTCCTTTTCTCCTTTCTGCCTCTGGAACACAATGCAAATGACAATATTCACTCATGGGAAACCCACCACCTCTGCTACCAGTCAAGCTCACATGGTACCCACGCCGTGACAGTCCTGTCAAGAAGTAAATGTCCTCAATATCCAAGGACAATGTGTGGACCCCTACATGGAATACTTGTTGGTCCGAGTCCCACATATGCACAAGGTACTCCAATAACCTGACCTGGGCCCTCATACCCAGGATGCGAAAGAATTTCAGGAGACCACAGTATCGCAAAGAGGCAACGGTGCCCGGGTTATTCCCGGCAGTAGCATCATCTTCTTCATTCTCTCTTTCACTCCATTCTAGAACCATGGTGATAGTCAAATACCTGCATAAGAAACATAAGAAGAAGGTCAACAACTCTATTCAACACTTGGTATCTTTTTCATTGAGCAAACTTCATTTTTTTTTCCACTTTGCAGTTCTCGCAGGTGCCCTCTAGGAACACTGCGAGGTTCTCGCAGGTGCCTTTGGGGCCACCTGTGAGAATGAGGCATTCTCATAGGTCCCGTGTGGCTAGGCAACTTTAACCCCTAAAACAAACTCAAAAACATGATTTTTACCAATGAAAATGAAAAATCAAACCATGAAAAGATAGAGGACAAGGAGCTTACCTCACTGCTGGAGACGGTTCGTCGAATGGATGCTTGTAACTCCCGCAATCGAGCGCTGAAATTCAAGGGCAAAAGAGGGGTTTTGGACTAAAATATTGGCAAAGTTACAATGACTATGGTAAGAAGAACTTTTACCCACTTATATTTACTTTTACCATTTGTTATTGGTTTTTATAATTGTTTTATTTATTAAACCTAATGCCTAATACCTTTATGAGTGCAACTTTTGCAGACATAACGACCTCGACGTTCATGCACAGGGATACATATATTTTCTCTCTTCTTCATCGCATGTTTTGATTGTTTTTTATGGTTTTTGCATAAAACCTCGAGCTTGGTATTTGTCCGTTCTCACGCTCGAAAATACATGAGAACGCGATCAAGAATTCTTTTATCACTTTTTCAAGCTCAACAAGGTTATACAAAAAAGGAACCCCACTAGAGTCATCTTTAAGCTCTTTTTAGACTCTCTAAACATGAAAAGATTGTCGAGCGACCTTGCTATTTTCAAGCTCGTTAAAGTATTTGAAGAAAGCGTCTGTTGGGTGATAATTTATCTCTTTTTCGGTCTCATCAGACTATTTTACAAAAAAGGAGCTGAGAGAGTTCGCTTTTAAGTGTTTTTCCAGACTCTATAATCATGAAAAACCTTCGAGTTTTCTATCTTTGGACTCGTTAAACAAACATCGACAGACCCGTGATGGGAGCGAACCACTCCTTCCTAAGGTTCATTAAACATACTCCGAAGGACTCATCCGAAGGATGAGCTTACATCAACAAGCATATGTCATCCTCCTCAAGCTTGCGTAAAAATAAAGAGGTACTCGCCATAAATGGTGGGGGAAAATTTGGGAAAGGGATGTGTTTTCGTATTTATATTAATTGGCAGTAAGTGTCTCTCTTGAACATGCAACCCCCTATTCATTATTTGAAGCTGGTTTGGGATATCCATTTGTCTCCCATTCGATTTGCTACAAGGTTATACCCTGCGTCGTCATTGAGTCAATGCTTTCGAATCATTGGTCGTGTCATTCATATGTTCAAGAGAAGTCCATCTGAAACCTCTATTGAGTCGGCCATCTGCAGTTGTCCATTCTCTCCGTGACGACCTTCCCTATGTCCAGTCCAACTTACATCATACTTTGTTTCACCTTCAAAATCTGTTACTCATTTTGTGTCATTGATGGGGGATACATCAAGGCCCTCCTGTGACGAGTTTTGTTCCGTCGACTCCAGCTCATTATCCAGAAACAAGACTTAGAAATTCTTTGGTACCTTGGGACTTGCATGCCTCAATGGAAGGTTTCCTCGCTTTCGACAGTGGGTTTCCATCATTGATCCCTGATCGAAAGATTCTGTCGGATTTTCGACCTCAACTCATTCATTCACATTTTGTGGATTGTACTAATGTACCTTAGGAGTCATTGACATTAATGGTGATTTCCCTTGCACTTGTTAATGGTTTCATCAATGACCGGTAATCAAGTGGTTTCTACCATGTTTGACTTCAACACATGTAATCACATGGTTAGATTCGTACTTTCAGACGAAGGGATTGAAGACCCTGGATCTCATCTCTTTTGTCCAGGTTGCGATGGAATATGTATAATTTGTTGACACATAGATCCACTTTGTATGTCTCATGGCTATGTCGTCTCAATTTGAATTTTCTTACATGGATCCATAGTGTATTCTTGGTGGCTATGCGATATTTCAACGGCATGGATCCATGGTGTATGATTGGTGTCCATGACCTATGTTTATGATGTCATCCATCTGTGATCTGAGTATGGGAATGCCTACCTCAGAGCTAGTATGATATTCTGCATATGCTTGATTGTTCGCAGGTTTCCGATTAGGTGCGCTCCTGGTTTCCGACACACACACACACACAGTTTACAAAGTATTTAGGCTATCATTGATTACGACCTCATACTTTGGGGGGCATTTTGTTACCCATGATTTTGGTCATCTTGATGGTGTATTGATGATGGTGTACTCAAGCTCCCAACAAGAACTTTCTCCTGAGAAAAGTGACATTCATCTCCTTCCAGAAAACATATTTTTAAATAGAGTTCGCAGGCTACTTATAGCCTAGGGTGCGATAATGACCCATTCTTGCAGGCTACCTTTAGCTAGGGTGTGAACTTCTCGCACTGTGCTCTATATCTAGGGTGCAAACTTGTTCTCAAGCTTGGAAGAAGGAAGAAGTCTCGAGGGTTCTAGAAGGGAATCTTCTAGAGAATGGCTTGGCATTCGAATCGTTATCATTTTACTGGTTTCCCTAATTTGGTGGGATCATTCTCATCTATGTAACCATCTCATCCTCTCCTATATATTGATAGGATTCTCATGGAAAATGTTAAGCAATATTAATTGGAGAATTGGTGAAATAATCGTGTGAAGAACCTAGCTTAAACAGGAGCTTGGAGACTCTAGCAAGTCTATCAAGAGGAATTGGATCTTCTTCATGCAAGGATCGAGCAAGTGTGTGTGTTGGAACCAAGAGTCACCGAAAGGAAGATTGCGACATCAAGGCGATCAGGTTGTATCTTCTAATTTCGATTAATATGATACAATGGCATGTCCTTTTGCCATAAAGTCATTCTTACTTTATTGTGTAATTCCTTGATCATACACATAAGTTGACGATTGAATACGTTTTGCTATCTTCACTTTGGTTGGTTTGTGTTGTCTTGGTATTGACCTCACGAGAGCACCAGAGCGAAGCGAGAGCAACAAAGATCCTAGGAAGCGATACAAAGGCATGTCACTTGTTCCTCCTTACTAGCTAATTCAATGGTCATAACTTAGGGAAAGAGTCATGTCCTGTCCTGTTTTGTTCTAGATCAAAGTGGATCTAGGGAGATCTGTTAGTGTCCGCACCTACCGATTAGTCTGATAACACATGTAACTTGAAATTTATATGCTGATATGTATGTTCCTAATCTGTGAAATTTATGAATGGTTTGAGAATAAGACTGGATGTGTGGTGTTTTGACCAGAAATGGTGGTTGTATGCTTATAATGGAGATACCACGTATGGCTTATGTTTTACGAATTGCTTACCGATCTAAGTCAGAATTCAAGTCTGATCTTGGGAGATTGTTCCTGTGTTTGTCCTACCTGATGCCTTGGATATATTTCCTTCTGAAGGCATCCTTTTGACACCACTCCCTTACCTTAAAGAATACCTTCCAGTCTGGTCTTCAAAAACCTAGTGTAAATTACCCGAGGACCCGAAGAAGGATGTTAGAGGTTAAGTCTCAAAACCTTGTGCAAGGGAGAACGATCTTCGTAGACCTCAACCTTTCGGCGTTTCAGCACCTGGAGTATCTCGGTGCAAGTTTTCTTGCACTCGCGAGTCCCGAAACCCTGACCCGCGAAATCCTGAAACAAGAGCGTGTGGATAAGAATCAATTGACGGATGAGATCCCGTCGGAATATCTGCGGTCATTCACGACCGTTAGATTGGAGGAATAAATGATGGCATTAAATTCCTTAACCCCTTTTCCTTTATCTTCGTGAGTAGCGAAGAAATCAAGACCGTAGACCCCCAAGGTCCGTGGGAGTATCTGGACTGTTGGTTTTTCCACGTCCACGGAGCAGTGGGAGAGTGCACAGTGTGGGAAATATCTAAACTGTCATATCTTAGTTAGAAAAATTGACAGACGTTGGATCTATCAGGAGATGCATGAGGGTCAAGCCCTCATGAATAGAGGCGAAAGTCCTGAAAGAGGAGTTGGTATCGAGATTTCAAATTTCGGGATTTCAGAAGTCTTGATGACGAGAGGTCGGGAAACTTCACAATGAAAGTCCCGAAATAGATCTATGTTGTCCATCCATGGAGGACACATGGTGGAGATCGAGAGTCCATCTGTATTTCAGATACCGGGGATTCAAATTGATAGAGGATATGTGTCACTGGGGGTCGCAAGTAGCGAAATCGTGAAATGACGAGGACCGTCCGATTAAGGGAGGCCACGTGTCGCGAGATTCTCTCTAAGGTCCCAAGGTATTTAATGACCGTTAGATTTGAGGAAGAGATGCAGACCTTAATGCCACAATCCTTTTAACCCTTGCAAGAGATGAAGGAATCTAGACCATCCATCAAAGGAGACGCGTGGTGAGCGGTCAGAGTTCAGGGAAAAGTCCGAAAATCCCGTGGACCATTGGATACACACTCTTAAGAACCGTCGATCTCTTACACGAATTCCCATAACGGAATTCGAAGATTTGAATGACAAAGAGTCTTGGAGTCATTGCATTTCAAACTCCCGAATACCAAAACCCCAGAAGGATCCATACCATTGAATCAGGGGAGGCTTATGACCGTCGATCTCCCTTTAGAGGGAAACTTTGGAGACCTCAAAATTTTTGAGGATTTGAATGGGGAAAGGTAGAAGTCATGCATCACAATTACCTGAATCGTGAAAATTTGATAAGCACTTGGTTGGATTAAGCGCGTGGACACGAAGTAGGGTCACGTGGACAAGACCCCAAGCGAGAAACTTACCACTTGCTAGCCCTGTTAGGGTTCAGTGTTTCACTGTTTTCGAGCTTTGGGGTTTGCAGAGTCGAAAGACTCGACATTCTGGAAGCACTGAGTTGCGAAGTGCGAAGAGACGCCATATTGGTTCGGCCCGTAGTCGTGACCCACAACCACATGGAGGTGAACATATGAGGAACTAGCTGATGCTAGGTCCCCGTGAGTATTTCGGGGATTTTGATCGGCGAGAAATCGACGAAAATTTTGATTTTTGTAGTGGATGTGTTACATCTTCGACGACTCGTCGGTCATGGACTTGATAATCTTGATGATCATACTGAAGGCTTCAACGATTTCAAACAAGGACTTGATTGGATGTTTCAGGATGGTTGAGCATGAGGACAAGAGACATATTGCCGAGGGGCCGACTCAAGCTTGGTGATAAACTTCCCTTGGATAATAGCATGAAAAATGAGGAGACTCAAGCAGCATGTATGTTAATCATAAGTCTACGAAGCAGGAGGCAACGCAAACTCTCCATATGTTTGGAAGAATAAGCAAACAGTGGAGGACACAACTCTATATAGCAAGAAAATCTTCTTATGGTCGTACTACATCCCATAGTCTGATGAAAAAACAGACAGATGTGCTTTATCCAAGGGCGACTCATTATGCTGCCAATAAAAAAAATACTTTTCCCTTCCTCTTTTTGGGGTATATTTGATTTTTTTGTTCTTTTCAATAATTGTGGAAAAAAGAATAAAGGAATACTACATTACAATGGAGTAACGAGTATTGCAAACATACAAGTTCAAGGCACAAGGACAAGACTGATGTTCTAGTAAAATGATACTCGGGAAACATCCTCCGGTGGACAAAGGTGCTAAGATGCAGAAGCAAACTTTCACAAGGCTGGTGTATAAGGTATGGAAATGTGGTTAATAAAACACACAATGGTAACGTCCTTCGATGTAAGTTTAACGAGCCCAGAGAAGGTAAGCTCGATGGTTTTTCATATTTAGAGAGTCTGAAAAAACATAAAAGGAGACTCCATTGGGGTACCTTTTTCAAAGATAGTCTAGCCGGTTCTAAAAAGGGGTAAACTGGCACCGACAAGACGTCTATTCAAAACCATTTTAACGAGTGTGATAAAGACAAGATCACTCAGCCATTTTTTCACTTTTAAGGAGTCTAAAAAAAGCTTAACTATGGACTCTGTCAGGAATGTTCTTCTAGACCATTTTAACGAGTGTGAAAGAATAAGGTCACTCGACGATCTTTTCAATTTTAGGGATTCTGAAAAGAGCTTAACTATGGACTCCGTGGGGGTTCCTTTTTCGTAATTTTAGTCCCTCAGGCCTGAAAAAGGGATAAAATTATACCTGAGAGTACTCTTCTAAAGAACATAAGTTCCATAGAGTATACCTTTGTTCGTACAATTGACCGTCCGGACCGAAAAAGGGGTAAACTACCACTGGACAGACGTGACTTCAAATTTCAGTTTAACGAGCGTTAAAGGCCACAAGATCGCTCGACAATATTTTCATGTTTAGAGGGTCTGAAAAGGGTTTAAAAGAAGACCCGTTTAAGGAACATTCTTTTGGACCAATTGAACGAGTGTGAAGAAACAAGGTCACTCGACAATCTTTTCATCTTTAAGGAGTTTGAAAAGGGCTTAAAGAAGACTCCATAATGGTTACTTTTCTCAGTTAATCCAGACGAGATCGAAAAGCATAAATGCAGTCTCGCCGAATGTTGCTTTCGGATCTCAAAGCGAGCTTGAAAAACAAAAAAGTTATCTCATGATAGAATCTTTGTGGGTCGATGCCTGGCATCTCCTCGGGGGAGTTGTATGCTCCGACGAAAACATTGTCTATGATGCGAGGGGTTTTGGAGATATTGATAGGTATCATTTTAGCAATGGTTTCCATATTGACCTTAACATAGATCTTGTGTGTAGCTAAGGGATTAGTATGACAAGACCTATCTCCAGTCATAGTCACGGTGAATTCTCCTGCTTCGATTCGGCTTAACTCTGGGAGGAAATATGATCTGTGATGAATATCTTCCCAAGGTTTGTCTGGACTAGTCATTTCTTCGATTACTACTTCGTCAGAGGGCAAGACTAAGTCTAACGAATCGGTGTTAGCGAGAGAACCATGAGCCCAAATAGGCTCTAGAAGTGGATCTAACTCTTGTGCAGGAGTTGGATCAGTGTTAACTGAAGCTTGCTAGACTAAAGAGTACGCTACTTCAGTGGAGGACAAGGGCATGGACATACCTGGGTGCCCTGCCTCATCCATCATGGCTGATGGGGAAGGAAGTATCCACGGATCGTCGAAGTAAGTCGTGCGGAACGACGAAAGTTGAAAAATCTCAACTTTATGGTGATTGGATATAAACTTGATATCGCCTTGAGGGGGCGGGTAATCGAAGGTTTCCATCAAATATGGGCACAAACCAACCCCTACATTGATGACACCTGGTTGAGGATTATCAATCATCGGGACCGTGGATGCCCCAAATGTAGGGTCAGGTCTAGAGAAAGACAATTGATCGATGGTCACTATCCGACCCTCGTGTGGAAACAACAAGACCTGGAAAACTGTAGCAACCACAACTTACATGGCATAAGTCCAACTCCTTCCTAACAAGAGGTTATAGTTGAGGGGAGAATCGACTACCTCTACTTCGACACACACGGTCTTCCCTCCTAATTGCACGGGGAAAGAAGGAATGATACCATGTGGTCAAAACAAACAACCGTCGAAAGTGGTGAGGAAAGTAGGTGATGGAGACAAAACGGGCTGGCCAATGGCCTTCCAACATGCCAATGACATAACGCATGTCGAGGTGCCCTCATCAAACACCGTGCGGAAAATATTCCGAGTAAAATTTTTCGTGGGATAAGCCACTACTATCTGAAATGCTACGTGGTAAGGAAGACGAGGTTTTAAGTCAGTTGTATCCAACATGATTGTACCCAGATTACAAGTCTCGGTAGATCCTAAAGCAGTTAACAAGGCTTTCCTTTGAGAAGGGCAGCTTTGGAGGACCTCCATAGCGGACATCGCACAAGGGGTTTGTGATAAATCTTCCACCACAGAGTAGTTCTGGGCGGCCCTTGCGTTTGGGTTATGAGAAGCTTTTTTGAATGCGCCTTTGGGAATGCATGTCATTGTTTCGCCCAACGTCTTCTCAATCTGTAGAGGAAGAGATGGGAGTTCATCTTCTTTACCCTTCTCAGAAGTGCTTGGTTTACTATAATCGTGTGCTCTAGTCGATATGAAAGCATCACCCCTAACCATATATACTTTCATGGATGCGGGGTTGTTCAGAGGCGGGCATTTTTCTTGGCTACCCCCTTTCGTACTTGCAGAGGCTTGAGTTAGATTTTGCCCATGTTGAAATGGATTAGTCAACACCACCTGTTGTTGCTGCGCGACAAATTTTTGGGCCTCTACAAGTTGAGGACATAGATGGGTTGGGTGGTCTTCCGCGCACAAGTTGCATGGATACCTCACCTTCCGTTTTTCAGTGTTGTCCCCGCCAACATTATCGTTGGGTTTTTTATCCCCCTTACCCTTCTTTCGTTGTTTTTTCTTCCCTTCAGGCTGTTGGGTGACCTTTGGGTTAGTCGACTGCATAGTGTGTACTTTCGACGTTTTGGTAGGGGGAGCAACCAAAGCAGTAGTTTGGCTGGCTGTTGTGTGTTGTATGTATAACTCCTACAACTGCTTTGTCAATTGCTCAACGGGCTTGGTTTTTGCTGAACCGACAATACCATCGGCATGTGGTCCAACTCTCTGTCTAGTTTTATCCAGGATTGAACGTGGCGCATCTGGAAAGATGTTGTATAATAAACCAAACTGAGAATATATGAGCTCAAAATGTTGAGCTCTCATGATGGCGTCTTCTTCAGAGAAAACTCCTGATGTCGCAACATCTTTGGATAAATGCGGGACCAAAGACTTAAGGAACCACTCAAGCAGGAATGCTGGTGGGACTGGTACCTTGATTAAACTCTTCCGGTGTCTCCATTCTTGGATGTGATCAGAGATATGGTCTGCTGTTGTCTATTCAAAATTAGTGAGAAGATCTGTGCTAGCGTCGTATCTCACAGGTAACTGGAAATGGTTAAGGAAATCCATCGCCAGTTCACCAAAAGAAGAGTATCTTGAGCGATCGAGCTCAATGTACCATTTCTCGGCACTCCCAATGAGAGTACGTTTAAACAATCACAACTGTACGGAGTCATATTTTAATGAGTTAGATGAGCACCAAAGATGAAAGGTAGTCACATGATCTCCTAGATCTTCATTAGGCTTGGTTTTGAACTTTGGAATGTCCGAAGGAAACTTCGTCAGCATAGAAGGCCAACACGGATCATGAAAAATAGGGTCATTCAACAACCTTGTCAAATTTGACAAGTGTAACGTCGCCAGGAACGGTAGTTTGGGTTGTTGTTGATAACCTGGGAAAAAGGGACCTGGAGTTTGACTGGCACCAGGTTGCCAGGAAAAGTTTGGTTGCTGGCCCGGATTCTGGTAGAAACCATGGCCCTGGCCAGCGTACGGATTTTGCATATGTGGAGACATCATCGATTGATTTCCCAAATAGGACATAGATTGTTGGGCATGCATTGTATTCGAAGGACTTTGGGAGGGATTGCCCGATGCCGGTCCCGTGGGGATAGGCATAGTAGTTTGTCCAGGGTTCCATTGATTGTGGAAAGAATTACCCCAGATCGACATTTCGGAGGAGGGAACAGATCCTTGCCCTGAATTCCAAGGGCCTGCTATGTTTTCCCCCTGTGCAGGAATAACATCCTGCACAGGAGTAGAAGTCGGGAAAGCGGCTGACGAGAAGGTGTTGTTACCAAACGTTTCGTTCCAAGAAAATGGTGTCGGACCTACCGGCATACTATGCGAAGGTGGTCCTTGACTCCATTCTCCAAATAAATTATTGTGTGTAGGTTGCCCGACGGATTGTTGATGCGAACCACCGAGTGAAGGGGACGAAGGAGGGATATGACCTCCTCCATAAAGAAAAGTATTAAAAGGGACATGAGTGCCCCCCATGTGACCTTGTAGAGGAGCGCTAGTGCTTCCTGCTCACAGACCCAAAGTTTGTAAAGTGGAGTAGGAAAGTACAGGACTTGTACCTGAACTAGGCATCCCGTATGAGAACGGAGGGCTTGTCGCACTAGGTGTGAAAGGGGTTGTGGCCACCACCAAAGAAGGGTTCAGACCATTGTGAGAAGTAGTTGCGGTCAAGACCATGGTGGCTTGGACCGACGACGGTGGGTTAGGAGATGAAATCTCTCCTGTGGTGAAAACCGTGGTGGGAATTGAAGAATTCCCAGAAGGAGTAACAACATTTGTTTCCATTGTTGTGTGTGACACTGTCTGGTGCTCGTAAAATTGAATTGGTACAATGAAAGGTGCCAAGAAATCAGTGGTTAGCATTTCAACCAGGCCAAGAGCGGTTTCTTCAAGGTCCAAAATGGTCGATTCCTCCGGGGGTTGTTCGGGCACAATGGTTTGTAACCCGGTCACTTCAAAAGACCCTTGTTGGTCTAGATTTTGCCTTAATGGTGGCGGGGGTGGCTCCAATGTAATCGACGGTAGGCCAAGAAGCCTTCATGAATGGTGGAGCTCGGGATCCTCCTCTATGTGAGAAGATCCAATACACTCTAAGGTAGTCTGAACACTCAAAAGTAACACACACTACAAAAGTCCCTAGAATATAAGACAATTAAACACTAAATTAATTGGAAGAACAGTTACAACAACCAACACTAGAGAAACTTACCGGTGCAAGTGAAACTCGAATCCGGAATCACCCTCCAGGTATACTCTACAAAGTGTGGCCCGATGTCTATCCTAGGTACTACGGTATACCCCCGCATTCACCTGTGTATGTCCCTAAAAAGATTGGCAACTAGGTTGCTAGTGCGCGAACAGTCACCAGGCGGGTACAGTCGAAAGTCGGGTAGACCACAATGAGCAGGGTATCGAGCCCGAAAACTATTCAGGGTATCAAGAGAAAATGTTATGGAAGACAACTGAGGACCTTGAACGGATTCGAGACCCACGAAGCCCCGTGGAAAATGCAAACGACAGAATCCCAAAACAAGCCCTCTATATGTGTTCTCCACTACGATTGGTCCAGCTTTGGAGGGGTTATCTCCGTTACCTTTCCACACGTGACTTCGTGTTTATCCCCTGTGTTAGAGGGGGGTCCCGTATAAATTTCATGACACTGGACTTAGACACTCCCTATCTCAGACTCCAATGTTTGATTTAAAATGGCCTTGAAGAGTTTCCTCTCTAACCTAATCCAAGGCCCTAGTCCTGAACTAGTTTGTGAACCCTATAAACATAAAAGTCTAGTAGATTTTAAATTTATCGCTAATTTTATGGCTTTGTCTTGCATCAAGGGGTATGAAGGTGAAACTAATGGTGTAAAAGACGAAAGCAAAAAATGAATAAAAAAGCTGGAAACAAAACTTTTACTGAATGCAAAATTTCAACAACTTTTCAAAAGAAATATGTTACTTTTTCTAAGATTTTGGACAACAAACTCAAATGAATTTCACTTGACTACGAGCTACTTATGATTTAAGTGAAATGCAAAAACTTATGAAATAAAATACTTTTCCCTGGCCTAATAATGCAGAAACACACTGTTCGACCAAACAAGAAAATGAAAAGATTTTTTTTTATTTAAATGCTAGTAAAGCAAGAAAGGAAAAATACCGACAAGAAAAAACCAAGAAAAACAATTCTGGCCTAATCTCAGACCGCAGAGAATCAGGTCAAAAAATCACACACTAGCAATTCCTTTTTTTAAAAAACAATTACTCTCATACTTGTCTAAAAACCTTTAAAATTCTTTTATTTTTAACTGAGAAAAAGCAGGCTAAGGGTAAGATTAATCCTAAGCTACTGACTGCTCACACAGAGATTCAAACACCTGAGAGGAAAAATTCTTATCAAGGGAAATGATGACTGCCTTGCCCTCAACAAAAAGTATCATGCACAAGCACGCGACTGTCACTTTGACAACACATGTGTGAACGCATGATGGATAAAGACAGAGGGCGTGTACACGCGGGATGACCTTGTATAGGCCGCATGTATATCTAAACTCTAAGAAAAAATGAAAATAAACAGACCAAACGAGGAAGAGACCACTAATATTGATAACCAGGATCCCTTGAAGGCTTGGACACTCTTTCTAATAGAAAAACAACTAATGTAAGGAAAACATGATAAAGCAAAAACAATCTGAGATAGGACTGTTAGCAAACAAGACTCAGACATAATTCCAGAAAACCCCCTGAGAATGTGTGATTCTGACAGGGAAGAGGATGACTGCCTCTGAGGTTGTCTAAACTCTACACGCTACTGCTACCTCTACATCTAGTGTTCACATGTGGGTTGTAAGAGGTTAGGGCGTGGGTACACACATGCATACCTTGTGCAGGCCACGTGTACCTCTGTGGGTCCCGAAAAACACAGTCAAGCAAACGATAGGGAAAGATGGTATGGAAAACCAGACTCCCTGCTAGCTCAGACGTTACAGAAACTAAAAGAAAAAATAGGCAAGAAAAACTAGTCTTTAAAACTACCCAAAAACTAAATAAAATTCCAGGAACCCTAGAGAGTTTCCCCAGTAGGGTCACCAATTCTGTTGTTGGGGAAAATCACCCTACAGACTAGCAAATATAGTTCAAACTTTGCATGCAGATATGACCGAATAGAAATTACTTTCTACCTTCATCCCTAGATTTAAATCCCCTTTTCTCAGTAAATGCATGGAAAGATCAACCTACCTCGTTCCCGGTGTTTTATGCCGATCCTTCGTTGTGCTCGATTACTTGTTCGCAATACTCCTTCCAAAGCTGACCTGCATCCAAGATAAGAAACAACTCTACATGCATACTACTTATATACTAACAGGTTAGAAATCCAAACAAATACTGATCAAACTATAAACAGTTCATGAATTGGGACGGGAAAAGCATTTTCTTTATTACTTTGAATGAGTCAACTTACAAAAGTTGAGACTGACCATCGCTCCTTGAACCTGATCCTGGGCTCCTCTTCTTCTGTCCTTCAACTGCTTTGCTTTGAATCTCCTCTGGCATGATGAAAGGCTAAAGGGTTGTGACAATGGGAATACGTAAATGAACATAGTTTCTTTGCTATATTTTTCCTCCTTACAAATGGGACCCCTACCCCTTATTTTATAGGCTAGAAGGAGCTAGGTATTTGGATGAACCCTCGGACATGCATGGCCAGGAGTTTCAGTTAACTCACCCATAGCTTTTTGTTCCATCGACAACTTTCCTTTTTTCATGCTTTTGTTGGTCCATGCGGGCTGTTTTGGGTCAGCCAGCGTGTACACGCGTGCAGTAATGGATTAGGGCACGCGAGCCTTTATTCAAGAGGATTTTCAAAGAGTTTTTCAACAGTGTTTTGGCAAAGAAGGGATATGAGTTGGCCTGATGCCAGGTAAGCATGAGTGGTGCAATTTAGGGTTATAACACATAGTGACCATACCTTGTCTGGAAGGTCGTTTTGTGGATGTATTCATCCTTGATGGTATCCAGACCTCAAGTCAATCTTTGAGAAAATGGAAGCACCCCCTAATTGGTCGAACAAGTCGTCTATTCTTGGTAAGGGGTACTTGTTCTTTATGGTGGTCTTATTGAGTTGTCTATAATATCTGGACAGTTGGAGCTTGCCATCTTTATTTTTCACAAACAAGGCCGGTGCTCCCCATGGAGACACATTGGGCCGGATGTAGCCTTTTTCCATCATTTCCTTTAGCTGTAGCTTGATCTCAACTACCTCGGGTGTACTCATCCTATAAGGTGTCCTAGACACTAGCACTGCTCCTGGTGCAAGTTCTATCGATAAGTTAATGTCGCTTC
This sequence comes from Picea engelmannii, assembly GCA_009831015.1. Classification (NCBI taxonomy): domain Eukaryota; kingdom Viridiplantae; phylum Streptophyta; class Pinopsida; order Pinales; family Pinaceae; genus Picea; species Picea engelmannii. The sequence goes on along the minus strand of ML785673.1, from coordinate 383,891 downwards.
TTGGAGGTAGACCTAGTACCTCTTTTGGAAACACGTCTCGATACTCTCTTAATATGGGGTGGTCCTCTAGTTTTGGCTTGTCATCCTCAACAGATTCCAACACCTGCATTGCATATAGGGGACATCCCTTTCTACAATAATTTTTCATTTGAAGGGATGATATTTGTCTCACTGAGACAAGTTTCTGAATCCCTTGGAGGGTCATCTTTCCCCCTTCTTCATTTCCACATTTGAAATTTTTATGGTAACAATCCAACTTAGTTTTATAAGCAACCAACAAATCCATACCAATTAATAAGTCATAAGATCCCAGGGGAAGTATGTTAAGGGTCTCTTGGGTGGGAAACCCATCCATGATGAATTGGCAAGCTGGTAAGACCTCTGTTACTTTTCTCTTGGTTCTAGTGGCTAGCTGTACCAACCATGGGTTAACATGTCTAACTGGTTGCAATTTACACTTATCAACAGTCTGAGGGGCCACATAACTCAAATTAGAACCAGGTTCAATTAAAATAGAAAATAGACAGTTGGCGATCATACCTTCCATCTCCACCACTGAAGCTTGGTGGTCAGCTTGTTTATTATCCAAAGGCACATAAATATGTGGCATGATCCTAGCCACATCATTGACTTTGGTAGCTTCTTGGATTTTGTAAATTCTCCTACCGTTCTACTGTCTGTGTGGGAAATCCCTCAACATATGTTCTTCTCCACAACCCCAACATTTCAAGGGTTCTCTCTTTGGGTTATCAGTCTTTCCTGAGGCTAATCCAAAAGTTTTATTTCCACTCTGGGAGGGGAAATTTTTCTGGTACACACTTCGGGTAGGAAGGCTCATCCTCAAATCCTTCCTATGGTTCTTAAATATTGAGTATTTAAATCCCTTCTTCTTGAACCCCAAACTACTCTTCTTCTTCCAGTCCTTGCGAGGTTCTGTCTGATGCTCGAACTATTTATAACAATACCTTTCCTTCCGGATAGTGTCTTCTAAGGTCTTTGTCTAATCAAACTCAATCCTGTTCTGGTAGGTATGAGGTAACCCACTGATAAATCATTGGAGTTTTACCTTTTCATCTTTTATGTAGGGTACATACCTCAACAACTCAAGGAATTTATTGATATATTCCTCTATGCCGAGCTGTCCCAACTTGAGTTCATAGAAGTCCTTAGTCTTCTCGTCGAAGTATTTCTCTAACAAATACTTATTCTTGAAGTGTTTCTCAAACTGTTTCCATGATAATCCCTTTTCATGGATTCCTTTCACATTTTTAAGATCTTCCCACCAAATGGAAGCCTTTCCATTCGGGTTGAAGATGGCTATTCGAGCCTTCAAATTTTCAGAATAATCATGAACTCTGAAGTACTTTTTTAAACCAAGCATCCAAGATTATGCCTCTTACCCTTTCTCGATATCTTCATTGTAAGATTTTGGTTTGGCTTTCTTGAACTCTTCAGGGTCATGAATTTTGGAATGCTTTCACTTCTTTCCTTTCTTCTGAGAATGTGAGCTAGTTTTTCTACTAGAAGATCCCTTGGAGTTTCCCATTCCCTTTCCAGAGGACTCTCCTAATGAGTGTCCCCTACCTCTAGGTTGGGCCTTCCTCGAGTTACTTCTCCTTGTGTGTCCACTTATGGGACCACATTTTCGTATTTCAGGTGTACTTTCACTTCTCTCTATATGTTTTCGGTCCACATGGCTGGTTGCAAGTCCATGTTGCAGCTGCCTCTGTATATTGGATAAGCTCTGCAACAAGACTGCATTGATTTCTGTTTGATTCTCTTGATCCTTTATCAATCTCTCGTTGTCATACTTGCAACTCTGTAATTTGACCATAAGGCTCCTTATAGTTTCAGCTAGATCCGAAGGGGTCTCCACTGCTCTCCTCTCGTCATACTCCTTATCTCTATTATGAGAGCCCTCCCCCACTTCATGGTGCATTTCCATCCTTTATGCTTGTGATTTCCCGCGATTCATTGATTGCTGGAGTGCTGACAAAACCCTTATTGTTAGTTAACATTCTAGTAGTTCATGAGCAACACATAGTTCATTTTTTTTTTCTTAAATACACACATACAGTAGAAAGTCTTCATTATTTTCTTTAGTAATAGTTTAACCAGATTCTTTAGGAAGGAGGTAAGGTAGGGGATCACCCGTAATATTTGTTTCAAACATGGTTTTTAAGTGACTCATCCATGAGCCCAAACAGACAAAGTGTTGGAACCATGCTCTGATACTAATTTGTCACATACCCATGGTGGGGCGTAAAAATTTTGTTCTTCTTAAGAAAATTAATAATCTCATTCAGGGTATCTATTGTATTCTTCTCTTCCAGAGCTTTCCAGCCATGGTTTCCATGCTCCGAACCGAGATCAGAGCAGGTAGATATCCTCTCCCAAGTTCTTCGGGTTCTTCCATCCTTCTAGACTTACATATGACCGCGGGCTATGACCAGATGCCAAAACAACCCCCGTGAGAATCCTACGAAGTGGCAAGTATTTGAAGTTCATGATCCGACGCCACATGTCCTCAAGGATTTCAACGACCCCGATTCACTTCGGAAATTCGACATTCGAGAGTTTCAAACGCTAAAAATCCTTTCCTCCTCTGAAGTACTTCGTACCTGGAGCTACCGATCAAGCTCCACATGCCCCTTCGTGATCGAAGGTTGTGATCCACTTCAAGATTTTGACGTTCAGGATTTTCAAACCTTCTAACACCTTTTTCCTCTGAAGTACTCCATACGCGGAGTTACGGAACAAGTGCCATGCGTCCCTTCACAATTGACGGTTTTGATCCACTTCGGGACTTTGACGTTTGGGAGTTTCAAACCTTCTAACGCCTTTTTCCTCGGAATTACTCCATATCTAGAGTTACAGATCAAGTGCCACGCATCCCTTCATGATCAACGGTTGTGATCCACTTCGGGACTTCGCTGTTCGGGAGTTTCAAACCTTCTAATGAATTTTTCCTCCGAAGTACTCGATACCCGGAGTTACAGATCGAGCGCCACACATCCCCTCACGATCGATGGTTGTGATCCACTTCAGAACTTCAACGTTCAGAAGTTTCAAACCTTCTAACGCCTTTTTCCTCCGAAGTACTCTGTACCCGGATTTACATATCGAGCGCCACACGTCCCTTCGTGATTGACGATTGTGATCCACTTTAGGACTTCGACGTTCAGGAGTTTCAAACCTTCTAAATATTTTTTCCTCCAAAGTACTCTGTACCCAGAGTTACATATCGAGCACCACACATCCCTTCACACATCCCTTCGTGATCGATAGTTCACAGTGATTGCGAGGCCCCAACGTGCTCACATTTTTTTTGAAGAGCTCAATATCCACAATGTGAAAGGTACTTGCCCAACTTAGTCTTTCCGTTCTCATTGATCCTCCATCCTAACGAGATCAATGACGTTGTTTATTTGTGGGCTGTGAACTAGCACATTCGCTAATTTTACCTTTGCACTCTGCAATGATTCCCCACCATCAATCTTCATTCACAGATCGATGGTTCACGATGATTGTGGGGCCCAATCTATGAAATCTGGGAAGTGCTCATCCGACTCTATCTAATCATGGTCGTTGATCTTCCATGCCCAACGAGATCAATGACGTGGGTGATTTGTGCTCTGTGAACAAACACGTCTGCTAATTTCACCTTCGCGCTCCGCAACGATTACCCACCATCGATCTCCAGTCATAGATCGACGATTCACAGCGATTATGGAGCCCAATATTTGAAATATGGGAAGTTCTCCTCTGACTCTATTCATTCGTGGTCGTTGATCTTCCATCCCCAATGAGATCAATGACATTGGTCGATTTCGGGCCGTGAACTAGCATGTTTGCTAATTTCACCTTCGTGCTCCACAATGATTCCCAACCATTGATCTAATCGAGTGGCTAGTGTTTGATTCGTTAACTCCAATGGGTATTTGAGTCGATTTGACGAATGAGGTAGGTTTCCCTCCCGATGAAAAATTCACATTCATATCCTCTTGTTAGGTTCTTGATTCATCTATGGCTCTTGTTATTCAGGGAGTTCGGGTAGTTTTGACTATCTTGAAGTTTTACATTCTAGGTATCGAACTCCCGAAACTTTGAAACCATTATGAACTAGCTCCTTTCGACTTAGTGTCGGGTTTCTAGACTCAGGTCACATGGACCTTCAGATGACTCTCGGGCTATAATATCTACTCTTAGACGTGTTTTAGCTAAGGTTGTGGGTGCGATTTCAAGGTCTCTCATGCTATTGGTTTGAAGCAAATACCTTCCTAATTCGTAGAACCTTAAATTCTGAAATAGGGTGGTGTAAACTCGTGAGGTTGCCGAGACGGTCGTAGTGCCAAGAGGCTTGCTCTGATTCTAGAGCTGTGAGGTAGCTCTCTGCGGAAAACACCTTCGAGAGTTAAACTGGAGCATATGGGAAGAACAAAATCATAAGTTCTCAAAGAAGCCAACGTACATACATACTTTAACCTTTTCAATGCAGAAACCATTTATAGATATGTAAATACATGCATGAAACCATTAATTCTCAATTCAACGTATAAAGTATGCAAACACTTATCAGAACCAAATAACGTGAAGTGACTGTTGGAAGGGGTACCTGTTTCCTCCCAACCATAGGCTCAGTCACTCCTAATGGATTTACCACTTGCCACCCTCGAGCTATACCATGATGATTTTATATTTAATCTCTTCTTCCGACACAGAAATAGATAGTGACGAAGGTTACTCTTCTTCTCCCGACTTAGTCTCTATTTCCCATGATCAGAACACACTCTTTTCACAGTTCTTCCTCGAACCCTAGAGCTCAGTCTCTCATCTCTACACTCTTCGCAGGTCCCCTTCCCTGACCCCCACGCTTTCCTTTCTTGCCTTTCTCAGCAAGATTGTGTGTGGCCCAAATTCCCAGTCCGTGGTCAGGTCTAGAAGCCTTATAGATGGTTGTTCTGCCCCATTCCCTCATTAAATATTGAGGAGGTATTCCCACCTACCAAATTGAATGTAACTCATTCATGGGTCAGAGGGTTGTTCTGATCCTGAGTAATTTAAATCCAACAAAGTACTGGTTCGGTGGAGGTTAACGCAACCATTCCTAGTCCCCTCCACCATCTCTTTCATAGAATTCGTGGTCTCTCTTAGAACATCCCCTTTCCAGTAGTCATGCAACACATATCCATTTTCTATTAAAATAACAGAATTTACATTCATCGACCTTTTATACAAAGGTCCATCAAATCAAACATTCACACCTTTGAGTTTTCCATAGTTTCTTGGCCAATATAGTTATATTTACAAACTGGGGGAAGTAGGATGTTCCATGATTGTGGGGGCATACCGCGATACATAGGACATACGTCGGACCACGCTTCGTAGAGTATACCCAGAGGGTGTTTCCGTGTTCGAGTTACACTTGCACCAGTAAGTTTCTCTAGTGTTGGTTGGCATAATTGTTCTTCCTACCTTTTGCTTGATTTATATTTAGGGAATTTTTAGTGTGTGTTATGTGATTCCCCATAGATTTTCCTTAAAGTATGGGTTTATCGTGTCACAAAGTGGATGATCAAAAACCACATCATTCACATAGGCTCCAAGGCCTCCCACCGGTAACCGTGGAGCCATCCCCGCCCCCATTGAGGTGAAGATTGGATCAGGAAGGTTCTTTTGAAACTATCGGTCCACAAGAAATTATACCCGATCCTGTTTCAAGAGGAGACACGTTTTCACCGGAGGTAACTCACATTTCAAACCTCAAAGATGAAGGATTCATTAGGCCTTGGAAACCTCCGATAATTGACCTCTTAGCGCCAATTCGTATTCAAATAGTCCCTCTTAAGGTGACTAGCCCCGATCATCGTCTCGTTAGGCCACTTGCTATGGAATAAAATGATGTTACTTCTACTGGGAGTCCTCATACTCCTACTTCGACTGTAGGTGGGGAGGTTCTCTTCCCCCTCTACCACCTTCCCCTTCGAGAAATTCCTCTCATTAGACGACTACCACCTCTTTCACTAGCGCAGTCTCTGTCATGACTACAACCACTTTTCATTATACAATCATGCATAATCCATTTGTTGGTCCGTTCTCGTATGGGATGTCAGGATTTGACACGAACTCAAATCTAACCCAGTCTAATTTACATACAATTGAATTGGGTATGTGGATTTATAACAATCCCCCACAAGGATCCCTTGGGGGCATGACTTCTCTGTTCAATGCATTTCCTTTCAGTGGAGGTCATATTTCCCCTCTATCCCCCTTGCTCGGAGGTGCTTCTGAACAACCATCTGGACCCTCTACCAATTCTGACTTGTCTAGTGGAGGGATTACAATATCTCAACTTTCCATGACTCCAGCTGGGTCTATGTTGTTTTCCGTATTTGGTGCTTTTGGGAATAATTTCTTTTCTTCATCAACGTTTTCGTCAAGGGGAAACCCCTCTCTTAATCAACCCATCCCAAAACAAGGTTCTATGCCTTTGTAGGGAACGATGATAGGGTCCGCCTCCTTCCAAGGTCTGGGGAATCCCGAGCATAATTCTATCCCCATTCACATGATGTCAATTGGTGGTAAGCCATCCCACTCTTAGTGGAACCCCCTGCAAGGTTCAGTTCCTATACATGGGGGTTTAGTTGGGGGAAACCTAAACCCAATCCAATGGAATGCCATGTAGGGGGCGATTCCCACTAAAGGCATGTCATTCAACTATTCAAACTCATTTATGATGGAAAAAAGTGCATCGTTCCTTTACACTAGTCAAGGAAACCCTGGTTTTTAGAAAAACCCTGGTCAACAAGCAAGCTTTTCCTGGAAACCTGGTGCCAACCAATATCCAGGCCCGTATTTTCAGGAAAACACGTTCCAACCAAGGTTACTGCTTCTGGAAACTCTTCATTTTCCATACTTTTCAAGGTTATTGAATGACCCCATCTGTCATGTTCTAGGTTGGCCTCCTGTTCTGACCAAGTTGCCGTCAGATATCCCAAAATTCGGAGGCAAACCTAGTGAGGATCCAGGTGATCATGTCGCAACTTTTCATTTGTGGTGCTCCTCAAATTCTCTAAATGATGATTCGATTAAGTTGTGATTGTTTCAATGCACTCTCATAGGGGGTGCCACAAAATGGTATATTTAGCTCAACAACTCGATATATTATTACTTTAACGAGTCGACGATGGCCTTCTTGAACCATTTTCAGCTTTCGGTGAGATACGATGCTGGCACTGAGATGATGTCCAATTTCGAACAGATAAAGGCAGTCCATATCTCTGATCATATCCAAGAATGGCATTTCCATAAGAGATTGATCAAGGTCAAGGTCCCTCCTGCATTTTTTATTGAGTGTTTCTTGAAGTCTTTAGTGCCCTATATCTCCAAAGACGTAGCGACTTCTGGAGTGTTTTCTGAGGAAGAGGAAATAATGATAGCTCAACAACTGGAGTTGATCTATTCACAATCTAACATGATTTATGAGATTCTTCTTGATGCACCATGGTCAACCTTTGATTTATCCAAACCTAAGTCTGGGCCTCATGCTGATGGTATTGTGGGATCGACGCAAAACAAGCCCACATATCTGTTGTCTAACCAAATGCAACAATTATCATTACAATAGACTGTGGCCA
>ML785673.1:323752-375843 GCA_009831015.1 Picea engelmannii | reverse complement strand
TGTCCATAACCACTCCGTTGTTGAATATCTGGCACAAACCCCATGTGCAATGTCTTCTCTGGTGGTTCTCTAGAGTTGTCGCTCATAAACAAAATCATTGATGTCGGGTTTATGTGCCTCTGAGCCTACTAACTCAGGATCTATCGTGTTTGACACTTCCAATCTAAAACCTCATTTTCCTTATCACATTGCCTTTCAGATAGTAGTGGTTTATGCCACAAAATATTTAACATGAAACATCTTTTACACTGTGGTAAACGAGGGGGTATTGAATTTTGTTATGTCACTTTCATTTGGAAGGCTGTAGGTCAGCTTGAGTTAGCTCCGTCCCCCACTTTGCTAATTGTTTTTTATGGCCGTTATTTTTAATCGCATGGCCTGCTCCCCTCCTTTCTTATGTAATTGGAGGGGAAAACTATATCTGTCGAATTCGAAGTAGTCGATGTGCCTCTTGATTACAACCTTTTGTTGGGTCAAAGTTGGAATTATGCGATGACAGTGGTAGTTTCTTCAATTTTTCGAGTGCTATGTTTTCCTCATGAAGGCAGGATTGTTACCGTCGATAAATTGTCCTTCTCTTATCCTGACCCTTCATCGAGGGCATCCACGGTCCTGATGATCGATAATCCACAATAGGGTACTGTCAACTTAGCTGCTGGATTGTTTCCATATTTGATGGGTATGTTTAAATTCCCACCACCTTCATATGACGTTACGTTTATTTTAGCTGTCCCTGATCATCCTAAAACTGCTATTCTTCAAGTGAGTTCATTTCGAGCATCTTACTTTGACGATCTGTGGACTTTAACTTCTCCATCGTCTTCTATGGAGGGAGTTGAGAATCTTGGCACAACGATGCCCCTCTCTGTAGTTGATATTGTGTACAATATTGTCCAGCAAGCCTCTATAAACCTCGATCTGGATTCCCCTCAAGAGCTAGATCTCGTTCTAGAGCCTATTTGGGCTCAATATTCTCTTACTTCACACGATCCTTTGGATTCTTTATTGCCTTCTAATGAGGTGATTCTTGAGGCAATGATGACTCCAGATAGGCCTTGGGATGACCTCCATCATAGATCATATTTTTTTCCAAAGCTTAAGAGAGTGGAAGAAGGAGAATTTATGTCGACCATGAATGGAGATGTCACTTGCCCCATCAACCCTTTGGAATCACACAGGGTATATGCCGAAGGGAACATGGAAACATAGCTGATACAATCCCGATTGATATCTCCAAAACCCCTGGGGTTTTCGAAAACGTCTTCTTCAGGGTGGACTATTCCCCCGAGGATATTCAAATTTATACTGAGTTATTTAAAGAGTTTCATGACATGTTTGCTTGGTCCTATGAGGAAATTTCAGGCATAGACCCCCGAATTGGTGAAAACGAGATTAGAAATTATCCTGATGCTAAGCCTATTCGACAAAAGCTCCACCTGAACAACCCTCGAAAGGAAATGACCATTAAGGCTAAGGTAGAGAAATTTCTCAAGGCTGGTTTTATCTACCCAATCCAGCTGACGGAATGAGTATCGAATCTTGTTCTTGTCAACAAAAATCAAGGTACAATCTTAGTATGCATGGATTTCTGTGATCTGAACAAGAGATGCTCGAAAGAAAACTTTCCTACCTCGTTCAATGATCATATTTTTGATGAGTGTGTGGGATGGGAAATTTTTTCGTTTATGGATGGTTTCTCAGGGTATAATCAAATTTAGATGCGGCCCGAGGATCAACACAAGAATGCATTTATATGCCCTTGGGGTACTTTTTCATATATGAAAATTCCCTTTAGCCTTAAAAATACTAGAGCTACTTTCTAGCGGGCCATGTATTTCTGTTTTCACGATCTTAAAGATATAGTTCAAGCATAGCTTGATGATATTGCGTCACATTCTCACAAGATAACTAACCATCCCGCTCATCTTCGACTTATTTTTGATAGGTGTTGTTATTACCGGATTAGTTTGAATCCAAACAAGTGTAATTTTTGTGTTAGACCGAGACGTTTGTTGAGATTTATTGTGTCCAACAAAGGGATCATGGTAGATCCCCTCAAGGTTGAGGCAATAGTTCAATTTCCTCCCCCATGCATAGTACCACAAATTTAGAGCCTCAAAGGGAAGGCTAACTTTTCACGACGATTCATTGCTAACTATGGCGAAATAACAAAGGGGTGTATGCATCTATTAAATAAAGGGGTCCCATTTTATTGGGACGAAGTGACTCAATGCTCTTTTAGCGTGTTTAAAAGTCCCTTAATGTCTGCCCCTCTACTCAACCCTCCTGATTATGGCAAGGATTTCCTATTGTATTTGGATGTACAAAAATCTACCATCAACATGGTTCTGGTTCAGGAAGATGACGTGCTCCAGAAAAATATTATCTATTACCTCAACCGAGGTTTAATCAGACCAGATCTCAACTATAGTCATGTTGAGAAACTAGTTCGAGAAGCTATTCATTCCGTTTAGATATTCCATCATTATATTTTACTACGTAAGACCACTATCATGGTCATCGTCAATCCTTTTCAATATGTTTTGACGCGACGAGTCATTGGTAGGAAGATTAGTAGGTAGATCATTATTCTACAAGATTTCAATTTAGACTTTGTTTCGGCTAAGTCAAATAAATATCTGGTCTTTTCATATTTAATCTCAGAGATTCCGATTGAGAGTGGAAAAGATTCTCCTAAAGATTCATTTTTTGATGAAAACCTTTTTCTCATTGCGTCTTCCGACCCTTATTATGGGGATATACTTGCATATCTCCAGACTTTGAAGTTCCCCCCCTCTGCTTCTAGCGATGAGAATCAATGGATACACCATCAAGATCACCATTAAATTATTATTGTTGACACTTTGTATCATCGAGGAGTTGATTTTTTCCTCTGTCGTTGTCTTACCCATGAAGAAGCGGAGCTTGTGCTAAATTATTTCCATAGTGGAGCATGTGGCAGTCACCTTTCTAGGTTGGCGACAACTCAAAAAATCCTTCGTGCTGGATACTTTTGGCCCTCGCTATTCAAAGATTGTATTGAGGCGGTTAATAAGTGCCATTCGTGCCAGATTTTCTCTTGGAAGATGCGGGCACACCCTGCTCCTATGTTTCGTGTTATCGCAGTTGGCCCCTTCACCAAGTGAGTGATTGATTTCACCACATGCCACCCAATTTTTTCTAGATGGAATCGATACATCATTGTGACTGTAGAATACTTCACCAAGTGGGTTGAAGTCATGCTGATGTTCAACAATGATGGAGAAACTGCAAAACTCTTTATTTTAAACCAAATTGTCTCAATATTCGGTATACCAAAAGAGTTTGTCACTGACCATGGAAGTCACTTTCAAAATAAAATGCTGACAAAGTTAAAAACAAATCTAGGATTCAGACAAGATCATTCATCACCTTATTATCCACAGGAAAATGGCCAAGTGGAGGCTATCAACAAGTCTCTTAAAACCATTCTCCAACGGACAATCAATTTGGCTAAGTTGAATTGGAATTTGATGTTATACTCCGCAATTTGGGCATATCAAATATCTTTCAAGAATTCTATAGGATTCTCTCCCTTCCAACTCATTTACAGGATGGAGGCAATTTTTCCTATAGAGTGTCAGATTCCTTCCCTCAATTTGGAAATGGAATTACTTCGCAACACAACTGAAATTGAAGAACATATTGTATATCTCGAGCAGCTCGATGAGAAACGGTGAGATGAAACCATGTCTAATGAGGCTCATTAACTTCATGTCAAGTGTGAGTATGATAGATCGGTCCTCCCTAGGATTTTATATGAATGTGATCTTGTCTTGGTCTATGATAAATATAAACACCCCTTGGGGGTAGGAAAATTCAAACCCATGTGGTTTGGACCATTCGTTATAAAGAAGGTTTTCGAGAAAGGCACATATGAATAGGTTTATTTTGAAGGTACTGTGTTTTCTAGGCCCAGAAATGGGATTTATTTAAAGAAGTATTATGCTTAGGTTGGTCACCTAGGTGTGACTTCTTGTAAATATTGTATATTTATCTATAAAGTTTGGTTCTTTTTTTCCTTTTGGAAGTGTCGCTTATTTGTGTATCTTCTTTGTGGAAGATGTCAAGGGAATCTGAGGTTTATGTTGGGTTCACGGATGGTGCCAAATGACACACCTCGAGGCTTTCTTCCACAACTTGGGTGATATTCGCGCTCACTTGTTAGTTGGTGTCTTCAGGAGGTGCTTGTCTATGGGTAGAAACCAACAATGTTGCCGAATATAGTGCATTTATAGAACTATTACGTGATTATCTATGACACAGTATCTCTCGTCCTCAAGTATATTTAGACACACAATTGGTAGTGTCGTAGTTGAATGGAGTATATCGCATACAAGATCTTGTCCTTTACCGACGCTTCCTTAGGGTATGCCTCTTAGAACATTATTTTGATTATATTACATATATTCATGTTCCTAGGCACTTTAATCAATTAACTGATGCTTTAGAAAATCATGTTTTAGATTGGCATCTTTCACATATGTAAATAAGAGAATACACACACACAAATGTAAATATGTTTGTACAAAATGTATTTACTCCATAAGACAAATATATATATATATATATATATATATATATATATATATATATATATATATATATATATCGTGTCCAAAAAGTAGTGTCATGGTACCAAATGTAGGCCATAGGACTCAATATGTGTCAATATACATCATTGGGCTCAAGCCCTCAATACATATAGAGATACAAAATTTGGTGCTCTCAACACTCCTAATGTCTAGGCCTAATCTAAGCTCTGGGCCTGTTGGCCCTGTTATAACATACTACGACGTTGGATAGATGATGGAATATATAGACCCATGCTCAAGGCACTCCCACTACACGGGGATGCATCGACGATGGTAGGTCCTCAATCTCTACCATATGGACACTGCGGGTGAGGGCAGTCAAGCTCCTCTCTACCCATTGCAAAACTCGTTCTACCTCTACTATCAATGACCCTACCTCTACAAAAACTCCTCCTTTCTGGGCCTGCTCCCACGGACAATGCCTAGACCAAGGGAAGTCCACCGGTCTCACTAGTCTAACATATGTACAATTCAAAGTATAAGTGACTACCGTGTCATTACCAAAAATATATTTTTCTCTTTCATAATAAGAAATGTTAAAATAAAAAAAATAATATAAATAAAAAAAGTGAATTGTACCTATCTCCCCTCGTACCCCGCCTAGGGGCATGGGCATGTCAGGGTCCTAGAGAAATATAATCCCTGCATATGGGTAATCTTTGATGGTGGGAATTTGACATTTCCACCAGTCAAAGAAGGTATCATTGTATGCCTCTTGAAATACACCTTCTCCTTGGCATGGAATCAATGCGGCCCACCTGCAGAGTGTTGGGAAAGATGCGATATGTCCTCACACACTCTCCTTTGGGCTTATGCCTGACACTCTCTCAAAAAAGAATGCACATAACACTGTTTTGAATCGAAATTTTTTGTTTTTCCTACGCTTGCAGTCAGTAAGTTGGGACTTCATATAATGGAGCATGGTGGTGCTATAGTCAAAGCCAAATAGTTGAAGATACTACACGACACAATGCATTTTTTCCCTGGAGGCTTGGTGAAGCACTGTAGATCTAGTGATCCGTCCAATTGTATATAATATCACCCTCAAGCTCAAACTGATAATTTTCTGGATAGGGACTTGAGATCCTACTTTCTTAGTCCCAGCCTCACAATATGTCACTATATAATGCGCGATCACATATGGTCCAGGAGGAAAATTCTTGAGGTTTATCGACTCACCTCTCCTAGAGAGGCTTGCGAGGCAGCATATGACTTATGTTGTTGGTATAAGGGATTCCCCTCAAGCATAAGTGCTTTTGCATGAGGATTCTAGTACTCGATCAAATGGTTCAAGAGCCTCGGTTGGGCTCACATGAAAGGAAATTGGAAAAATTTCCACAAGCCACATTGTTTTAGTGCCATTATTACTTCAGGATMTTCTTCGACCAATTGATCCACTTCTTCGTGCTCTCTTTCATGCCACTGCACATACATCTTGCATCATCACCAATCAATTTTTGAGGTAAGTAACARTMTTTTTTAAGATTGGGCATGTACGCAGAATGTTTTGATGACAATAGATTATGTACGYGAGCTGACCTTATCTCAACACATGTACATACGCAGGTTGACTATACACAACCCATGTACACACAGGTTGATAAATCTTTAGGGCGCGTATGCCCTAAATTGTTCTAAAACTTATAATAATGGATGAAATTGCAAGTTTAAGGAKAAATTACTTACTTGGCCCAAGCGAGAGTTGATTTCATCCACCGTAGCTCTCCAATTTGACAAATGAAGGAAGAAGGTTTTTGGCCTTTTTGGGTATTTTTCAAAATGCAATGGTAAAAATGATCCTTTTATTCATATTTCTATACTTTTTGACCTTTTTTGACCTAATTTTGAACATGTTTTCTTCTCTAATGTTGGTGTGGTGGACGTATTGCTTTCGCTTGGTGATCTTTTGGTTACATAAATTTGTTAAGATTTTGGATTTGGACTCTTTAATGGGAATAATTATTTATAACATCCCATGAAGAACATGAGTTATCTTCATTTGCATGTAGGGTAGGTCTATACCACTTTGCATTTGCATTTTATTGATGGTTTTTGCTTTTCCATAGGGTTGATCCCACCGAAGTATGACACATAACCTTCCATGCTGGTCTAGAAGTGTCATAATTAGGTGGTAGATCTTGCCTTCCCATGGGTTCCCTAGTTAGAACCTTTTTATTGCATGTTGGCACCCATGTTTTAAGTTTCATATAGGCTCGAGATTCCTTTTAGTCTCGCTATGACTATGAGTTTGAATCCTAATTTTTCTTCTTGGTTACTTTTTGTTGGCCTATACCCACAAGACTCCCCTAGAGCATGGTTTTTCATATTTCAATCTCACTTAAAACTATGAAAGAGACATCTAACGAGAGATTGTTTACCCTTTTAGAACTCATTTAGATTACATACTAAAAGGAGCCCCCCTGGAGCCTTCTTTAATTTCTTTTTTCAGACTCTCAAAAATTGAAAAGATTGCCAAGCGATCTTGTTTTCCTTCACGCTCGTCAAAGTGAAATTGAAGGCACATCTATCCGATGATAGTTTACCCCTTTTTCGGTCCGGGTGGCTAATTTTACGAAAAAGTTACACCCTAGGAGCTACAATTTGCTAGGAGAATATTCTCAAGTGTAAGTTTAACCCTTTTTTGGGCCCGAGGGGCTAAATCTGTGAAAAAAGAGCCATTCTCCCTCGTTTTGGTTTATCTATTTTTCAGGCCTTGGAGATTATTTACGAAAAATGAAACCCATGGAGTTTTTTTTAAGCCCTTTTTAGACTCCCTAAACAGGAAAAGATCACTGAGTGGCCTTGTTTCTTTCACACTCATTAATTGGTCCATAAAGAGCATCTATTTGGCATAAATTTACCCCTTTTTCCAGCCAATAGATTAACCAGGAAAAATGTACACCTCGGGAGACATGTCTTGCCGGGAGAGTATTCCCAAATATTGTTTTATTCTTTTTTGGGCTTAGGGGACTAAGTTTACAAAAAATACCACTTTGGAGTCTTCTTTTACTGTTTTTTTTAACTCTCTAAACGTGAAAAACCTTCGATCTTACCTTCTCCGGGCTCATAACAATTTACATTGAAGGAATCTCCTCATTCTTTGTGTCAATTCATAATCACATTGCGTGTCTCACTCTTGTGCCTTTGGCCTAATGTTGGCTCCATATTGTTGTTGATGAACCTTTAGAGCATTCCTTAGGTGCAATCCTTGCAACATGTTTTTCCTTTGCGATCTGACACCCTGACCCATGGAGGAATTTTTCCGAGTGTCCTCATCCTGCACATGTCTCCTTGCACTTAGCATCGATATGTTCCATGCACTTGGAACTAGTTTTATTTCCTTCAACACTCGTTCCTCCTTTGTAACGTAGCGTTCTTTTATTCTTTTTCAAGCTCCTTAAATATATGAAAAAGACAAAAAAAATTAAATATTCCAAAAAGAGGGGAAGGGGATGCATTATCTTTTTTATTGGCAACAATCTTGTCACCCTTGGAAAAAGCAAATCCTTAAGTCTGTTACTCAGTTTTGGGATTTAGCATGACCTTAGGAAGTTGTTCTCGTTACATAGAGTTGTGTCCTCCTCTATTTGGTTACTCTTCCAAACATATGGAGAGATTTTGATGCCTCATGTGTCATAGACTTATGTCAATAACATGCTGCCTGAGTCACTTTATATGTGATGCTTTTTCTCAAGGGAATTTTTATAGCTCGAGTTGGCCATTCTGCAGCCATTCTCTTGAGCTTCGCAATTCGACCATCCTAAGAGTCCTATCAAGTCCACATTCAAAATCAATGAAGTTATGTGCCTGATGTTCAAGATCCTCTAGTATTTTTGCGACGACTTTTTGAAGACCTCAGGGTAGTGAGTCTTACACTATTATTATACACCTACTTGTGTTTTGAATATTTTGAAGTTATTTCTTGAGTTATGACGCTATCATCTCGAGCTACAGACATTGATACTTTCTGAAGATCAAATTGTATATGTTATTGTACTCTTATATCTTCTAATGATTTTGAGACGTAGCTCCACTATGTATTACTCATGGCTACAATCCTTGTTGACATGGATCCACTATATATCTTTGAGGTGGCCATGATTATTCTATATATTTGACATGGATATATGGTGTACTTGATTGGAAGCCATGCTTAGTTAGTCCTAAGCATGTGTATGCCCGCCTTAGAGAGATTGATTTTATTATAGATGGCATGCTCACAAACACTCGTCTGGGTTCACTTTAATCAGTTCTTTCCCTAATATATTGTAATGTATTTCAGCCATCAATTTCTCTTTTGACCTCACACATTAGGGGGCATATGTTATAGTCCAAAATTCCACCACTATTCATTTTTTTTTTATCATGGCTCATCCATATACAAACTTGCAAATCACTTTTGTTGAGTTTCCTTCTTAAAAAAATCATTTTTCAAGGTGTACGCGCCCTGATACACTTGAAGCACGTCTACATACGTGAGCTGATACATATGCATCTTGTGTACACTGACAAAAGTTTCAAAAAAACAAAAAAACCACACTTCCCAACGGGGTTTACGGGATATGATGGGTTCCACAACCATTTTTACCTCCTGTAGCCCTTCTCACAACCAAATAACCATCTAAATTCCATATAAAATGGCCCTAGGGATGCCTTGGGCAAGAGTGCACGATCGAGTTGGAGGTGTGGATCCAAGGGGATGAATGTTCCAAAGTCTTGGCAGATGGACAAAGTTAATTTCACATTTGGGTCCACTTGGGCATGGATCATGGTGTAAAGCACCTTAAAATAAGTAAATGACAAGGCACATTCCACCTATATAAAGAGGATGTGACCATTGTGCGAAGGCATTCATTTAAGGTCATTCATTCAAGAGTGGACACAAAGTTTTGTAATGTGATAAGTCTGGGGTTGGAATAAGGAACAACTTGGATTTTGGTTATGTGATCTATTGAAGAGACAAGATTTGTAGGAGGTAGGCCCTGTCTGCCAGTTCAATTGATCAAAATTTGTTACATTAAATTCATCAATATAAGATTCATAAATGAATGAAGTGCATACATTGTATATGCATGGTTTAGTTTATGACTAATTTCTAGATGAAAAAATGAAATATTAACTTCTTACTGCTCTGCTACATAAATTATTTTAATAGAATTAATGCAACAATACAAAAATGATTCCAAGAACTTGAGTATGTTGATCCACTGAATTATTGATTGCAATATATGTTACAATATTTCAATCATTATGTGAAATGAAGGTTTCTGTAATAAAATGAGATAATCTTATTCAATTAACAAATTGTGCACTAGTATTTCTACAATTTATGAAACACAAAATACATAACTTGTATTGAATGCTATGAGAAAATAAATGATTGTAAATGAAATCACACTTGCTGCTTAAATAAAATAAAAGTTAACTAAAAATTAAGAAACATATGCCTCACATAGGGGGCCCTCCTGGTTTGGATAAATCCATTGAAAACACTATAGATATAAACTGAAAGACTTAACACTCACAACACATAACATAGACAATCAGTTTTGTATTAATTCTCATAATCTCTATTACATCAGTGTCAAAAAAATAGCATTACAACCATTCTCTCTATCTCATAGGATCCAGGATGAAGCATATATAACATTCCAATTGTCCCCCTTAGATCAATAGCCTATAGATTTATGTAAAAAAATGAATAGAAAACATAACATAGATATTTTGCAGATCCAATATGTTTTGATCATGGCTTGATGAGCTTATTTTGATGACCCATGAAGAGATAATTTCATGACAATGATGCATGAAATTATCACATTGGATTTGTTAACACATCGTGGATGGATTCGGTGCCTAGCAGTTCAGATGCTCCACCACAACATTCTTCATTGACCTAGAGTTTGACTTCGCTCCCACATTGGCCCTGCTGACTTAGAATCTTGGATGACAGGTAATAAACCATCTTGTGATGATTTTGAATCTTCTGTAAGTCATGGTTTTTCCCTGGAATGCGCACAACCTTGCAAAGCTGTGAATCTGCTACATAATATTTAGTCACTACATAAATAAAAGTTGCTACAAAATATGTGATTCTGTAGTGACTTATTAATAAAATAACTTTCATACTAAATTTCATATAGAAAGGTGAAGATATGAAAAAATAGACAAATTTACTTTGAATGTGTCCTTGATAGACGTATCCTATAGATAGGGGAATAATTGTGGCAAAATACGTGATAATAGGGTGTAAGAGAGTTCGAAGGCACAAGTTTAGAAGGAATTTTGTGCATGGAAGTGAAAAAAAGAGATAAAATAGAGGACCCAAATTCTTCCCCACATAGAGGATGTTGCATGTCCTCATGCAAAAAATGATCTGTTCCTAAAAAAATTACTACCTCTTTGAAAACTTCAAAAATGTTCAAAATTGTTGATGATCCCGAGCTTTTAAACACGTTTTTTGGCATCAATTAAAATATTCATACCATATGATGAAGATTGAATCTTCCTCTTAACTTCATTGAGCTTAATTTTTAGCCTTCGATTTCAAATCTTGACTTTCTGGCTTTGGATGTACTATTTACTGGCTTTCTTGATGCGCAAACTCTTTTCTACTTCAAGTTGTTCATTTTCCCTCTATAGTATGGCAATATTACTCCTCAATGTTTCATTCTAATTTTTGATATGGCTATCAAGAAATTCTAGTTCTTGAAGCTCTTCTTTTAGCTTCTTGATTCTATTAACTCATTTTGGTAGCCTTGAGGAAGAAGGCACTGATTCCAGAATTACCTCTTTCTCAATCTCATATGCTGTATAATCCTCAGTTTCTTGAGTCATAGGCTCATCAAAATTTGTAGCTACATAATCATCAATTTTTGACAACTTACCCCTGTCTCCTGGACTTGCTGAAAGATTGAAACATGATCTTGTTCTGGGCTTCTTGATGAAATTATTATGAATTTCATTAATCTGAATTTTGATATTCTGCTCTTTATTCTGATTCTTCAAGCTCAACTACATATTTTTCTTGTATTTTGTCGATGTAATCTTTTTGTGTATTCAAACATCTAGTCATGCTTCTTGTGGTTTGATGCCCCAAATGAATCTTTCTTTTCTTATTTTCCACAGTCTCTGCCTTCTGTTCAAATTCAAGGGATTTCAAACCCTTATCCTTCTTGGGTTGTTATATTATTTGTAGTGAAAGTCTAGTCGAGGTGGATCGATTGACAATCGAAGTCGAAGGAATCAAAAACAAGTCGAAGGTCGAAGTGGTTTGTTGGGGGCAAGCCTATTTTGATAAAAGATCCATTTTTGGAATGTAAAGTTTAATTTGGGAAAAAGATGGTTGGCAGGAAAAGCAACACGTGCGAGGGAAAGCCACATGCAAAGGAGGAAAGCATGCAAGCTGCAAAGGCAGTAATACCTAACCATGATAGGGTTAGGGTTTTGATAAGGGAATGTAATGGCTGAGAAGCTTGTAAAATAGTATAAATAAACACCTAGGAGGTCTAGGTCGGGGTTCCAAGTGGTCGCACAGATTTTTTAAGAAGATGTTGTGATACCTTGTTGTAAGATGTTGAGCTATAAAAGAGTAAAGTGGCTAGATCTTGAGGGTTAGATCACGGGATGAGGAGCCTGGTGTGATCTAGTCTGCCTCACAGAGGTTGTGGAACCTCTTTATTGATTGTATGATCAAAATTGTAGTGCGTGCAATTCCATATGTTGCAGCAGACTTAATAAAAGAGCCTAAGAAGCCAGATCTTTTTGGATGTAGCCCAGGAGGGGGTGAACCACGATAAAACCTGTGTACTATGTGATGATTGAATGTTTGTTTGATCCTTGTTAATGATTGATTTACACATATTTGGTTAGCTAAATCTATTAGATTGCATGAAAGGGTTTAACATATGAATGGATCTTAAGAATAATAGATTGAGTAATCAGTTTAAGTCCTGAGAAGGATCAATTACAATCCCATATCCCCACCCTTTCCTAGACTGCAAGCACTTGAGAATTGTAGTCAACCATAGAACTATCTCTGGTGAGACTGCACAATACATTCTGTGTGCTATGTTTCCTTCTGGTTTACCAGGAGGGCCGATAGTTTTAGAGGGTTTTGTTGGAAACCTGTTCACATCTGAACCTGGGTCATCCCAAGAAGTGGTTAGAAAGAGTAATAGCCAAAAAATGGTTTTGTTGATGGCTGGAACTTCATGGGATTGAGTGAATGGGATCCATAGAATAAGCATGTGGAGAATGAAGGTATAAAAAGGGAATGTTCAGACCGTGGAATCCAACGAAGGCGGAGATCAAAATATGGTTGAAAACAAAGGATCTTGAGTTTGCACAAAAGGATAACATAAACCCTAAGTTGACACTGCACAAATATCTGGACAAGTATGTGTTTAGTGACCCACATGAGGTATTTTTCTATGATTTCCTGCATGTGTTGCAGAAGTGGATATTGAGGTTAAAAGACAACCACCCTACAATTCGAATTAGACATCTCGAGTGGAATCCTGTGGAGATCGTGTAGTTACAAAAAGTTAACAACAAATTCATGCACACATTAGATTTCTAGTTAGACAATATTGTTGCAGGTTTTATCATAGAATTTGCAGTAGATACCGCGAAGTCTTACAACGCAATAGAGAAAGAGTTTCTAAAAGGATCTAGAGGTAGGTATATCAGATCACTGTATACTTCAATCAATATTTTACTATATAACAATGGTGTGATGACTATGGAATTAGACAACTAAACTTCCCTACGTGCATGGAGGAAGGGGGGAAGCACTGACAAGAGGTGGAGAAATGGAGGAAGAGATGGATAAGGGAAAGAAGGAGGAAGCCATGGAACCAATTATGATGGAGGAAGATCAAATAAAAAATATAATGGAAACAACTGGAAATACTTGCAATCGAGTACCCTACCAATATAAGATGAATAATAAGAAGAGAGCCATAGCTGATAGAGAGGGCTTGGAAAGTGATGAGGAAGAGGTAGAGGATCTCTGGGATGTGGAGCATATTGAAGAAATCTTGCGCGTAACATATGAAAGGAAGACAAGAGGTCCAAGGGATGGAGCAAAAGGAAAAACTCCCATCCATGTCAATGTTAGTGTGGAACCAATAACCCCATGTGTGACTAATACACCAAAAATAATACCACGATTTAGACAACCGAATTTTAGTGGAATAAAGACAACATGAAGTACATCCAAACAAGGAGCAACAAATGGAGGATCCATTTCAAGAACTAGTAGTCAAATATCTATAACACATGGAGGTAGTAGTTCATCACAGTTCAAGATGGCAAGACATGATCCCACCATTAGGTTACCAGAATTTTGGGGAGAGGCATCTGAGGACCCTGAAAAGTATTTGTTCATTTGTGAGAAGATCTGGGAAGAAAAGCAGATCACATATGAGGATACAAAACTTGTGCAGTTAGCTATCCTTCTAAGAGATCGCACATTGGATTGGTACATGAGCCTAGCTGTAAACAGTCCACCAAGAACAACAATGACTATTGCAGATGTTATGAAGCTATTGATAAATGAATTTTAGAAGCCTAGTTCAGAGGATCAATACATGAATGAGATGATTGAAATCATACAGAAATCAGGTAAGTCTGTTTGGGAGATTGATCAGAGGTTTAAGCGTCTTAAAGGTAAGTTGAAGTATGTCATGACTGACATGCAACATAGACTTCTCTTTGTGAATTCATTGTTACTACATTTGAAATACCCATTGAGACAACACAAGTTTCAAACTCAGGTAGAGGCTCTGCAGGCTGCCTTACAACTGGAAGAGAACTAGTATTAGAAGACATATCCAACAATAGAGGAACTGAAGGAGGATTTGAAGAACCTCACATTTCAACTGAACTAGAATAAGGGAAAAGAGAAAAGAAAAGTTGTTTGGTGTACCACATGCATGACATGACACCATAAGAATGAATGCCCAACTATCATTCAATACATGGAAATAAGAGTACCAAACCCTTTTCCAACAGGAGGACCATGGTGCAAGATATGTAAGATGCATGGGAATGATCCATATCATTATCCAATGATGCATAAGTACCAGAAAGTACCTAAGAGATCATGCTTCAATTTTTTCAAGTCAGTGGGCCATGATGATAAAGATTGTAGGACGATGGAGCTGATGAGGGAAAGAAATTCATATACCTATAGGGTGCAGGCAGAAGTAATGAAAGGGAAAGTTGCACCTCAGTTTAACCAGGTACCACCTCCATACAACATTGCGCAACAACAATATAACATTGCGCAAACACAATATAACAATGTACAACCACAGTATAACCCCACATATTATAATCAGGTGCCTTAGTAAAATGTACCACGAGGATATTGAAATGGATACAGAGGTGGAGGATGAGGTAGATGAGGATTTGGAAGAGGCAGAGGTCCAATAGTATTCCACAACTTCCAACAACCATGACATTATTCAAGGGAATTTCCACTTCCACCTACGACATGTATGTATTGTCGCACAACAGACCATGACACAAAAGAATGTCCAACACTTTTGGGAGAAATTCAAGAAAAGAGGAACCATAAAATCTAGAATGTTCAGTGGATCTTTGCAGAGGCCAGGGATGATGGAAGAAATATCAACATAGTCACACAAGGAGGAACTAAGATAGGAGTTGACGCAGTAAGACAAGATCCAACACAACACGAATTGGTGAAGAAAAATAATGAAACACAGAAGCAGTTTGATGCACATAAAGAAACAAAGACATTCAAGGAGGCTAGACAAGAGTTCCTCAAACAATATGTTGTGTCTACATCAGTTGCGCATCATATTTAGAACATACCAATGTATGAGATGCCTTCATCAATTGACCACACCAATGAAGCACAACCTTTAGGGCAAGTAAGTACAATAAATACTTTTCTACAATCCTATGTTAAACTACTGAATGATCAATCATCTATTAAAGTTTTAAAAAATGTGTTAGAAAGATGTAAGAAAGAGGTAGAGGGGAAGTTAGAGAAAAAAATAGTCAATCACCTCCATACAAGAAGAAGGACAAGTAGAGAATTCAAACTCAATGCCAACATTGGAGATTTCAATATGGGGGACATTATATTGGACTTAGGCTCTGAAGTCAAATTTTTACCTAAGAAGACATGGAAATGTATGTGAGAGACTACACTAGGCTATTCACCTGTCCAGTTGAAGTTAGGAAATTATCACAAAGTTCTACCAATTGGAAGGCTTAAAGGTGTGATAGTAGATCTAGATGGAGTGCGCACTAAGGTAGATTTTGAAGTAATATAAATAGTATATGGCACAACACCATATACAACATTTATTGGAATGGATTGGGAATTTAATAACCAGGCCATAATCAACTTGAAGAAAAGGAATTCGACATTTGAATCAGGTGAATACAGAGTCATTGTGCCATTAGATCCATTAGAAGGAGAAAGGTTTGTAGAACCCACCTGTTTAGATTTGGAAGAAATAAACTAGTTGTACAGAACCACCACGTGATGAGAAGATTATGTCAACCCGACTGCAAATGGGGTACTCAGCTGGAGAAGCATCACATCATGCGCTTCTGACTCAGATACAATTCTGGAGAATTGGCGACAGAGATTACATGAAGTTTATACAAGAACGTGTGCAAGAATAGACCGCGTAGTAAGATGGGTTGGTAAAAAGATAAGGGAACTTCCCAAATTTCATGGGGTAAATGATTTAGAATAATTCCTAAAATGATATAAATATGAAGTGTTAGAGAATCAAAGGCTCTTAGCCCTAGATATCACACTCAAGGCTACATCTGCAAGATGGTGGGGTGTGCATAAAGAAACAACTCAAGACTGGTACCAATGTAAACGATTACTACGCATTAGATTTGGTGCAAAACAGGGAAGAAATAAAATGCAAAGGTATGATGGGAAAGGAACACCAACATAACACTTGGAGACATGCATGACACCATGGAGGATGACACCACCAAAATAATGGCTGCATCGCTTCATCCATACATTGGAAGGAATTCCAGAAAACTGGTATGTAGACCAGGAAATGCACAGAGGCAATGCAGAATGGACAACACTACAACAAAATTTTATAGTAACCTTCTCATTTGAACATGACAACCCCAACATTGATTCAACGCTAAAACAGATAAGACGGGTGATATTTATTGATGAACCAGAGGTTGAACTCATGACAGAGTATCAAGAATAGAACAAACATATAGTCAAAGAACTACTATCATGCTATCATGTTGAAGAGGAGGCACCAGACGAGGATGACCCGCACAACATTGAAATTACAGAAATTGAAGGAGAAAGAGAGGTGGAAGGTCCATGTTTGGAGTCATAAGTATTTGCTCCACCTATCAAGGTTAAGAAAGTCAACATTGGAACCAATGATAACCCTAAAATGGAAATTATTGGGGACTATTGGGTTGAACAAACAATAGAAGGATAATAGAGTTACTGTGCGAATACAATGACATGTTCCCCACAACCTTTATAGAGATGAAATGAAGAACATGAGAGCTAGGAGAGATGAAGATAACTCTTAAACCTGAGGCAATACCTATCAGGAAGATACCTTATAGACTAAACCCAATGTATAAGAGGAAAGTGAAGGCTGAAATTGATAGAATGTTGGAAGCTGGTATCATAGAACCAGTAGAGGAATCTAAATGGATAAGTCCCATGGTAGTGAAAGAAAAAAAAACAAGGGGAGATAAGGATATGTGTATATTTTAGAAAATTGAATGATGCTTGCTTACATGACCCTTTTCCAACCCCTTTCATAAATGAGGTATTAGAGAATGTGGGAGGCCAAGAAGCATATTCATTTACAGATGGATTCTCAGGTTACCATTAGATCAAGATAACTCCAGAAGACATGTATAAGACTACTTTTTCCACCAAATGGGGTTAATACTAGTACATAGTCATGCCTTTTGGGC
This sequence comes from Picea engelmannii, assembly GCA_009831015.1. Taxonomy (NCBI): domain Eukaryota; kingdom Viridiplantae; phylum Streptophyta; class Pinopsida; order Pinales; family Pinaceae; genus Picea; species Picea engelmannii. The sequence continues at coordinate 358,237 of ML785673.1, read as the reverse complement.
TGAAGAATGCACCAACCATATTTTCAAGAGTAGTCATAGCTACTTTTAAGGAGTTTATACATCAGTTCTTAGAAGTATATCTGGATGAATGGACTGTATATAGTCTGTTAAATTATCATGTAGAAGTATTAAGGCTAATGTTGGAAATATGCAGGCAGTGTCAGATATCATTGAATATAAAGAAATGCATTTTTGAGACACCTTTTGGAATACTGTTGGGAAATATAGTTTGTAAATAAGGCTTGCTAGTAGATCCTGCGAAGATTGTAGTCATTGTTAATTTACCACCACCAAAATCAATGTGACATTTGAGAGAAACATTGGGACATACAGGCTATTACAAAAAAATCATAAAGGGGTATGCGCAGATTACTGTGCCCAAGGAAAAACTACTAAATAAGGATACCAAATTTCAATGGAATGAGGAATGTCAGCAAGGGTTGGACATATTAAGAGAAAATATGGTCACAACACCTATCCTAGTATTCCCATACTGGGAAAAGACATTTCATGTGCATGTATATGCATCGACCATAAAACTTGGAGTAATTCTGGCGTAGCCAGGAGCATGGGATTTAGACCATTGCATAGCATTTGCAAGCAGAAAACTGTCAGAATCAGAGCATAACTATAATACCACATAAAGAGAAGGAATAGCCATGGTATATGCACTTCAGAAGTTAAGGAACTACTTATTGGGTAAGTGCTTTAAGATGTTCACCTATCATTCTTCCCTAAAATATTTAGTCAACAAGCCAATGTTGGAGGGGAGGATCTGTAGATGGCTCTTGTTATTTCAATAATTTGATTTTCAGGTAATATTCAAACCAAGGAAGTTGAAAGGACCTGATCATCTCTCAAGGGTCACTAATGGAGAGGAACCTACCAACTTGGAAGAAAGGCCTATAATTTTTGCAGAAGCTCATGAGGGAATAGCTCGAGGACATTATGTAGGAAAATATATCACACAAAAGGTATTGCGCACAGGACTATGGTGGCCAAAAAGGAATATTTCTAGAAATGTGATGTCTGTTAGAGGGTTGGTAAACCTAACAGAAGGGATGAGATGCCCCTGAGACCACAAGTAACTTTGCAGGTATTTGAAAAATGGGAAATAGACTTTGTTGGGCCAATCCATCCACCAACAAAAAGGTTAGGAGCAAGATATATAATTACTGTGACAAAATACTTAGAAAGATGGGCATAAGAAACACCAGTTAAAGACTGCAGCATAGAGAAAAGAACATACTTCTTGTTTTAGCAAGTGATCACCATATTTGGATGTCCAAGAATTTTGATGAGTGACCAAGGTACTCACTTTATCAACAATACTATCAGGGCTATGACTGAGGAGTTTGAAGTTTATCATGAGAGGAGTGCACCATACCATCCTCATGCAAATGGAAAAGTAGAATCCTTCAATAAGATATTGGAAAATGCTCTGACAAAGATTTGCAATGTCAACATGGATGATTGTGATTTGAAAATACCAACAATACTATGGGAATACAATACTACACATAAGAAGTTGTCAGGACATGCACCATTCAGATTGGTGTATGGGAAATAAGCAATAGTACCATTAGAATTTCTAGTACCCATTCTGTAGGTAGCAACAATTAGAAACATGACATAAAGAGGCACAATAAAGGAGAGGTTAAACCAACTAATGGATATGGAAGATGATAGGATTCTTGCAAGATTTCATCAAGAAGTACAGAAAGCAAGAGGCAAAGCTTGGCATGACAAACATATTAAGAGGAAGAGTTTCAAGGAAGGAGACCTATTCTTTCTTTATGACAGTAAATGTTTTCAACATCTTGGTAAATTCATAATGCATTGGCTGGGGCCATACGAAGTAAAGACTGTCACAGATGGGGGATCTATATAGCTAAAGGATCTGGCAAGAATATAACTCAAGGGAATGATCAATGGTAGTCGACTGAAACTGTACAAGGACAGTCGACCTCCTTAAGCTTGAAAGTTCCAACACAGTTGGACATACATGTACATAGTGTAATATAGTAGAAGCTAAGACATAAAAATGACAAAAATACATAAAAAGGAGAAAAAGAGGGAAAAATAAATACAAAAATAGAAAATATAGAAAAGAAAAAAACACTGGGAAAAGTTGTGCGCAGTAATTACCGCGACAGACATCAGAAGATCATGCACAGTAAAAATTGAAGTCGGCGCAAATGAATGAAAAAAGTGAAAAGTGAACATGACCCGGTCTATAAAAGGTGGAAAACACACAGTTTTCAACACTTAGTAAAATTTGCAGCTCAGAGAGATAAAAAGAGTCCCTACCCTAGCTACCGATTGACGAAGTAGCAAGCCAGGTTGTGAAAGTTGGAAAATATAACTCCACCAAATTTTAGTTCAACATGACAGTTTGTACGGATTACATGATAGGGACAAAGGCACAATAAATGAATGCAACAACCGAAGAATATAGTCAAGCTTGAGGATGTTACCACCTCAGACCCAAAATATGTTATCTCGATGCATGTAGAGGAAGTCTTCTTACAATGTAGCAAGGAGAGATAGGGAAAAGATATGGGATCGGGAATGATGCTTCGAACCCTAACCCTGAAGAACTTGCAAAAACTAATGAAACAGTGGGACCACGACAGTCCCAGGAAAAAGATGAAGTGTTGGTCGAAGACATCACCGACTGACCAGAGTCTGATAGGGAGGAAGAAGACAGAAATGCAACAGAGGCATGCATATTTGCTACGGGGAAGAAATGAAAGACATCTAACAGTATGGAGATTACCCTCCCATTTCTCCCAGATGTGGTCCCCACTGTCGATGACATGCTGGGAAAGGTACCCAAGATGAGGTACGTGGAGCATGACGTGTGCGACGTGACCAAATTTCCAAAGTGTGCCAAGGAGAACTATTGGACTAACATATGGGAAATTGTACCCCTAAGACGACTAGTGCTGGAGCCCGCGCAGTGGATCACATGACTTTATAAGTCATGGATAATGAATCTTTTGGACATATCGCACTTTGGGCATAGTAAGAATATCAGCCTTTGCATAAACAAATTGGTCGCCTGGGTCCACATAGGTATTCTATGGATAGATAGATCAGTGCATATTGATGTGGCATTGATTTCCAAGATCACAGGACTGCCCAAATTCGACGCACATCCAGAAGAGTATCTAGATAACAAAGCGCGCGAGAAATAATTGACAGAACAAGTTAAAGCGCAGTTCGACACAACCAGAGGAAACAAAGGAATTTTCATCAAATAAATTAATGACAATGCGATAAAGTTCACAGGAAAGTTGATGGCATGTAAGATGCAAAGAAAATGTTGCAAAGAGGAAGCACCAGCAGGTGTGATCCCAGTGGCAACACAATGCACTAACGGAATGATGTTCAGCTGGGTGTCGTACCTACTGAACCAGTTTCTACTTGACTGTCATGATGCACAAGACAATCAGACTAAGTTCCATTACTCATGGTTAATAATACTAAAAGCCTTGGTAGGGTAGCAGGAGACCAAGTTATCGACATTTTTGGATAGGGTGGGAAAATGCTATGCAACCAGGTACGAGTCTCTATGGAAATCAAAGGACAACAAGATGCAACAAGTAAAAAACATTGTGTTTTCCATGCTGTTAGAATAAATCCAGCAGTGCACAACAAATGTGTGGAACATACCTATGGTGGTATCATAGGAGACAGAGGGGATATCCAAATTCAAGGCATCCTGACATCATGTATGGATCCAATCCACAAGGGATCCCAAAAAGGAGGGGATAAGGAGGCAGTATTGCGTCACGAGGGAGAAAGTGGACTAGATTATCAAAGATTGGCATGCACAGTGGAAATCACCAGTAGAAAAACCAACCACAAGGACATACACAACACATTCCTCCAATCCCAAAGAGATGACCGAAGTAGGCTCATCCATCTGAATAGGTATCCTGACTGATAATACCAGAAAAACCAAGTGGAAGCAACATAGTACCGAAACAACCAAGAAGAACACCCACAACCATAAGGAAAAGAATTCGACCACAGACAAAGAAGAAGGATACTACATAGGATGCAAAAGAAAGAACTCAAGGTACAACAAGTGGGGCACATCCCTCACAAACAACAAGGAAGCCCATGCAAGGAACACATGCACGCAAGAAGTGAAAGTACGAGACATAGGACCCAGACATTACCTTGACGTGGGATTATGTAGAGTTCGTCACAGATAAGGTCCAATACATAAGTGAAGAATTGGTTAGAGTTGTAGAGGCGCATCGAGAAAATTATGGTGAAGTTCCTAGAGGTTAATGAAAACATCCAACAACTACGGAGTTGGGCAGAATCACACGCCATCACGTAGAAACAAGAGAAGGTACAGAGGCCACCTGCACAGAAAGAGGAAGAAGAGATTGTGCGTTTTTTTTTATCCAGGGTAGGGAAACATTCACCATAACATGTCAAATGATCATATTCGATCAGGAGACATTGTAGAAACCCCTAAAGGAAGTAGAGAAAGTCAATATGGTCATGGAGCACATACCTACAAAGGCCCTATACGAGCTACATGTCAACGTCATGCAGGAAGTATAGTCTAGGGCCCTCGCAGATGCCACAAATATAGAGGTGGGAAGAGGGGTCACAGAGATGCTCCAGATAAATTGCAACCACTTGACTGGAGAGATGGATGAAGAAAAATAATGCGCAGACAGGTTGGAGCAAGKTCTGACRGCAGTSTACAACCGCATCCCCAACAACACACATGCAACATAGAGAAGAAAATAGGAGAATATCAACCTCATTGCACAGACAATCGATAATTACAAGCAGGAGATTGAGGAAATCAAGGAGAAGCTCAATCCCATGACTTCGCCTAAGGTYCGAGAGCAAAGGAAAGAAGAAGTTGCACTCCAAATGGAAGAAATGGAGAAACAAGCGAGCATAGTAGAAATATTGTTCAACCGAATAGTGCATCTCCGCACAACACTAGAGGAGGATGAGCAGGTCTAGCAGTGGGACTAGGAAGAAGAAAGAGTAAGCACAACTATCCAAGACCTCAACTAGAGGCAAAATACAATGAGTATCACATAATTCCTGAAAGGTACTCAGGATATGAAGAAGTTGTAGTCCGAGTTGAAAGCAATGCAAATGCAGAAACATGAGAGACAAGGGGAAGTGGAACCACTCCATGAACAAGCATCACACATGATCACACAACTGGAGGAGGAGAAGAAGAGAGCATAGTTGCTAGAGATGTATTGGAAAGTGATGATGAAGAGGTAGAGGATCTCTGGGATGTGGAGCAGATTGAAGAAATCCTACCCACAACATATGAAAGGAAGACAAGAGGTCCAAGGGATGGAGAAAAAGGTAGAACTCCCATCCATGTCAATGTCAGTGTGGAACCCAAAACCCCATGTGTGACTAATACACCAAAAAGAACACCACTATTTAGACAACCGAATTTTAGTGGAAGAAAGACAACAAGAAGTACATCCAAACAAGGAGCAACAAATGGAGGAGACATTTCAAGAAGTAGTAGTCAAATATCTACACCAAGTGAAGGTAGTAGTTCATCACAGTTCAAGATGGCAGGACATGATCCCACCATTATTTTACCAGAATTTTAGGGAGAGGCATCTGAGTACCCTGAAAATCATTTTTCATCTGTGAGAAGATATAGGAAGAAAAGCATATCATAGATGAGGATACAAAACTTGCACAGTTAGCTATCACGCTAAGAGACTACACATTGGATTGGTACATGAGCCTAGCTGTAAACATTCCACCAAGAACAACAAGGACTATTGCAGATGACAATAAATAATGACAATGAAAGATGCACCTTGGTTTAACTAGGTACCACCTCCATACAACACTGCACAACAACAATATAACATTGTGAAACCACAATATAAGAATGTGCAGCCACAATGTAACCCCGCATAGTATAATCAGGTGCCTCAGTAAAATGCACTGCGATGAGATCGAACTGGATACAGAGGTGGAGGATGAGGTAGAGGAGGATTTGGAAGAGGAAGAGGTCTATTAGGATGCCACAACTGCCAACTGCCAGGACATTATGCAAGACAATGTCCACTTCCACCTATGACATGTATGTACCGTCGTGCAATAGACCATGACACATAAGAATGTCCAACACTTTTGTGAAAAATTCAAGAAAAGAGGAACCAGAACAACTAGAATGTTCAGTGGATCTCTGCAGAGGCCATAGATGATGGAATAAATATCAACATAGTCACACAAGGAGGCACTAAGACAAGAGCTGATGCAGTAAGACAAGATCCAACACAAAACAAATGGGTGAAGAAAAATATTCAAACACAAAAGCAGTTTGATGCACAGAAAGAAAAATAGACATTCAAGGAGGCCAGGCATGAGTTCCTCAAACAAGATGTTGTGTCTACATCAGCTGCGCAACATACTCAGAATGTACCAATGTACGATATGCCTTCATCAATTGACCACACCAATGAAGCACAACCTTTAGGGAAAGTAAGTATCATAAAGAGTTTTTTGCAATTCTATGTTAAACTAATGAATGATCCATCATCTATTAAAGTTTTGAAAAATATGTTAGAAAGATGTAACAAAGAGGTAGAGGGGAAGTTAGAGCATAAAATATTCAATCACCTCCATAGAAGAAGGAGGGCAAACATAGAATTCAGAGTGAATGCCAACATTGGAGATTTTAATATGGGGGACATTATATTGGAATTAGGTTTTGAAGTCAACGTTTTACCTAAGAAGACATGGCAGTGTATGAGAGAGCCTACACTAGGCTATTCACATGTCTAGTTGAAGTTAGAAAAGTAGTACAAAGTTATACCAATTGGAAGGCTTAAAGGCGTGATATTAGATCTGGATGGAGTGTGCACTAGAGAAGATTTTGAAGTAATAGAAATAGTAGATGGCACAACACCATATCCAACATTGCTTGGAATGGATTGGGAATTTAATAACCAGACCATAATAAACTTGAAGACAAGGAAAATGACATTTGAATCAAGAGAATACATAGTCATTGCGCCATTAGATCCATCAGAAGGATAAATTTTTGTAGAACCCACCTGTTTAGATTTGGAAGAAATAAACAAGTAGTACATAACCACTGTGCGATGAGAAGATTATGTCAACCCGACTGCAAATGGAGTACTCATCTAGAGAAGCATCACATCATGTTGTTGGCCCTTGACCAAGTTTTGGGAGTTTCTTGGTCACATTGACCTATTTTAGGACTTCGACAACCCATCGAAGGAGGAGCGTAAGACGAAGCAGAGATCATGAGATCTTGGCCCCCTTTTTGGGTTTTTGGGAATATGTAATGAGAATGGGATGTCGGCCCATGGGTTTACCCATGTTTAGGCCTATTTTGTATGGATAAATAGAAGGATAGGCAATGTAAGAAGGGGTGGAATAGTGCATCTATGTGATGTGAATGTATGCTAAGTGCGAGTAGAGTCTGTAAGTACTTTGTGCATGAATGTAAGGGACTTGCAGGGATAAGTACAGATCCTTGTAGTAGATTGTGGAGAGCTTAGTGCTATAGCGCAAGGAAGAAGGATCTAGCGAGCTGTGCAGATCTTTTGTCCTGTGTGGAGTAAGGGTTTTGATGGTTTTGTTCTTGTAACCGATTGACTGAAGACAATAAAGAAGAAGAGTTGGTGGACATAGCCCTAGGGTGGCGGTGAACCACGTAAACCCTGTTTTATGTGCTTTGTGCTTTTTCTTGATTATATGCTAAGTGTTGTGATATGTTTAGATAGATCTATTTATGATTTTTGCTTATTATATGTGAGAATGTTAGATCTGATATAGATAGTCATGCTTAGTGCTTGATATACTCATTCCGATCCATTTGTCTATGCTAAGTGCTCAAATACTGTAGATTAGTGTGAATGTTGCAGAGCTCTGTGTTAACAACAAAGTGGATATCGATTTCATATTGAGGAACTGACGGTGCTAAATGATTTATTAAGTGTTATAATCACATATATGTGTCCCAGCTAAGGTTGCAGACACCTGAGTCTTGCAGCCACCCCTACCTCTACCTCGGGTGAGACTACATCTGCTTCACAGGTGTTGCCGAAAGGGCTAGTAGTTAGGGCTTTGTTGGTGCATTGTGGCATTGAACCCTGGGTCTACCCCTGTTCCAACAAATGGTTCAGTTTCCGGGACTTGAAACTATGATTGCTGGGAACTGAGAAAGAAAAAGATTTTTGCAAAGAGTTTACCTGGAAGCTCTGTGTGTATATCTGTGCCCTAGCACACAGTGTTCTACTTGACTTATAAATATTTGTGCTAAATAAAGAAGCTCGATCTGAAGAAAGAAATCAGATCTAAAGGAAAGAAGGAAGATCTGAATGCTTGGTGCTCTAAGAAAGGTAAAAGTGAGAATTTCTGGTTAAAAGAGGTAAGATCTGCAAGCTTTGTGCTCTGATAAAGGTGAAAATAGCGAAAAGTTTTAGATCTGGAAGCTTTGTGCTCTATAGAAGTAAGATAAGTAGAATTTTTTGTTTCTAGAGTATGGATATAGGTATGATTGATATGATCTATCCTAGCCTGAAAACTAGGGCATTAATAGATGAAAGAAGGTTTGATATGAGTAGATCTGATAAGACTAGTGAAAGATATGTTATACCTATGCATAGAAAGAATGTTTGGACTAACAAATGGATGCAGGATCATTAAAATAATTTATTGTAGGTTAGCTACCATGATCCTAGTGCGCAGTACAAAAGAAACTGGGGATCATTTAAAAGAAAGAGAGGATTAACCCTCTATTACACTTGTAGAAAACCGGGACATCTTGCTAAAGAATGCCCTGGGAGAAGACCTAGTTGTCTTTGTTGCAAAGCTATGGACCATGAAGTGTTAGATTTCCCTAGAATGATTGCTAAACTCGAAGGAATGAATCTGAATCAAGAAAACCCTAAGGCAGCTCCAGAGGCTATATCAGAACCGTAGAAAGAATCAGAGAAGGTATTACTACAGATGAAAGAAACCTTGGATGACCACCGACATGTTAGATTATCAGAGATATTTAAAGAAAAGGAATGCCTTGAAGAAAGAATAAGAGACTTTGACATTGATTGTGTTCTAGATGAGAAAACACAGGTGAATTTCATGACAGGGAGAACTTGGGAAGCTATAGGAAGGCCTGTTATGATCCCTTCACTAGGAGGAATAGGGTTATTCAGAGGAAAATTGGTAAACCTGTGTGGGAGGCTTGCTTAGATACCTATGACCGTCAATGGAACTTCGACAGAGGAAGATTTTGAGGTTATTCAATTTATTGAGGACCTCACCCTGTTTACCATGTTAATAGGAAAACCTTGGATTGACAGAGATCAAGCTAGGCAAAAGAAAGAAGAAGAAGTCTTGGAGCAGAAAAAACAAGAGTTAAAAGTTTTTATGACCAAAAACATCGTGCAATTAATTGAAGAACAAGAGAACAGATCAAAGTTATTTGACACTAGAGACCCTGATGTCGAAGCTGCAAGAACATTACAAGACTCGTAGAAGACTGAAGTACCTATCTCGGATAAAGAAGAGGCATTACCCCTGAATCCTAGGAAATAATTTCAACAACGCACAGTGACTATGTTGAAAGAAGATAAGAATCATAATGGAAAAATACATACCGAGATGAAGCTGATTGGAAAGAAGGCTAGAAATCTAAGTAAAAAGAGGGCTAAGATTGAAAAGTTACAGAAGATTCAAGAAGGAACTTCACTGAAAGAAAATTTGCATAATTGGAGCTTCGTCGGGATATCAGATCAACGACACATGGCACTTCACCATGGTGAAGCAATATAGCCGTTGGAACCGATATATCCGTTTGAATCTCACTCCGATCGGGTCGAAAATCATTTATAGCTCGACACCAGACCATTAGACAGTGCCATAATGGATAGAACAAGAGCTAATGAGGCTGCATACCCGTTACAAGAGACCATTGCCGAGTTACCTACTTATCCCGTCTCACCATGCCCGGAGAACACTTTTGCTAACTGAGAATTTGAAGCCCACAGACTAAGTGAATTGTATGCAGTGATCATTGCACTATTTTTGTTTGTTCTAGTGTGGTATCTAAGTTCCTTGTGACCCCGATAATTTTAATCCGGAGCGCGTATGTCTGACGAGCTCACCGTAGTTGAAGAATAAGTAATGAAATTTCTCCTCGGCTTGATGAATGAAAGAGTCATGCCGGAGAGAGGAGTGTCTATAGGTGTACAAGAATCTTTGATGAGAGGACTGTCGACCTCTCCATCCACTACTCGATTTGGACCATCCCAACCCATAGATGAAAAATGAACTAAGCACAGAGACGTTCTCACGAATTCCAAGCTGAGTCTAAGCATTTTACCTGCCTATCTACCCCCTCTGAGTGGCGCGATAAATCATGATAGTGTGCTTAGAGAATTTGAGTATGCTTTGGTCACTGCGTACCTTCCGAAGGGGGTATGTGCAGTACATGAAGACCAAGATAAGATCACAACATTGAATTTTAGCGACTTCAACCTCGACGACAGGAAGGTGTACAACATGCTCGCTCCACACAAGTATCTGACCAAAACAAAAGGAAATAATTCAAACATGATTCCTCAGTCATGGACCCATAACCTCGCGTAGTCCACACTACTCAACATCATGAAGATCCTGCACCTCGAAAGGCACCAAGAAGTGAACACATGCACCAAGCTATTGTTGTCCTGCTACCATGGCGGATACTTGTGGTTGAACCACCGCATCACAGTGGATTTGAAATTCATCAATCGGATCACCAGGCTAAGCATGTAAGGCCCTGACCCACAAGATTTATATCCTGGGAAAACCATGGATCGTGCTCTTGCGCAGAATATTAAAGACACCTACGGGGATGCTGAGAAAGGAACACGAGGCTACAAGGTAGCCTCTATCCAGAGCGGGGTAGTGTGCCTAGCCTGTCAATTGATCGCAGGAAAGTTAGTTCGCAAGAATCGACCCACCAAAATGACTGGATTTGTAGTCGACCTCGCAGGTAAGTGCGCGGAGGGCCTACAAATGAATTGGGCAAAGTACTTTGTAAACCAGCTGGAATTGGACTGCAGGAAAATGCAAGATCAAGGATATGATTTCCACCTCAGCTGACTTCTCATCATGATCAGTTTCATCGCATGGGAGATGATGGAAGGTGTGACCTTCCCGAACATTGAGCCATTTGAACCTCTGGCCGAAAAGTTCAGTACGCTATGGTACTATAGCGACATGGAAAAGCAATGGTAGTCAAATGTTGTCTTCCACATTTATTATAACCAGTTGAAGGTAACCATACAATCCGCACCTCGCATAACGCCCAATACTCTCCATAGGTTTCGGCCCTTAATGAAATTCAGCACAGACCGCCATTTCATCTATATCACAACGCATGCTGATGAGCATAAACAACAACTGTAGTCTTAATACAAGTTGATAGAGGATGACTTGGAAAATATTACAAAGGAATGGCCGACAAACCTCCTTTTCCTAGCAGAACCTGCAGAGATGTCCAAAATTGGCAGTCCAAAAGTAGTGCATGATACATCTAGACTGAGCAAGACCAAGAAACACAAAGAAGATCAAGATGTCAGCAGTACCTCGGTGAAGACTGCTTCTATCTCACCTGAGCAAGGAGGTGATGGCAGAGAGATAGATGGTGCAAAAGTTGAACTAAAGAAAGGTGAGGTTACACCACCTAGAGACGAGGAGGACCCCTTAATGAAAAGGAAGTTTTCCCCTCTGAAACCTTCTTCAAGGAAGAAATCAAAAGAAACTAGGACCAAATTTGAGACCACCCTCAACTTAGATGACTTCAATTTCATCATCATAGCACTGAATAATGCTTCACTAGAGATAGCATACAATAAAGAAGCTAATAAGGAGGAGGTGTTCAGTCAGATTAAGTACGAGCTCCAAGGGGTGCAACGGGCATTACAATCCAGCCGCGTAGTTTCCACTACGCCTCTGTCAGTGAGAACATCAGAACTAGGTTATGAGCCAGTTCAACTACACCGCATTGCTGATACAGTCGAAGCTCACCTTCGACGAGCTTAGGAAGAGACAACACAAGCCACCCAGGCTTTAGTGCAAGTACAAAAAGACTTTGAGGAGAAACACAGTGCTACAGAATGGGAAAGTCTTGCTCTGTAAGCCAAGTGGGATGAAGAAAAAACATAGTTATAGCAAAGCAAGGAATAGTTGCTCGCCGAGAAACTTGAAGTAAAGGAAATGGTTCGAAGAGAAATTCTCTCTGTGATAGTCATCGAAGTAAAGACCAAAGAACAAGTTCCACAACAAGTGGCATAACTTGAAGAAGTAATCCAACAGCTCCAATAGTGCATAGCAGAGTTGGAGCTCTGCACTATCCCGAGACTCCTCAAGATGTAAGAGACCTAAGGGAAGCAACTGCCTGCAGTGCAGTTGACAGACTAAAAGCTCTTTCCTTGGAGTGCAAGTAGCTGAGTAACTGGAGATCTCAAAAATACGAGAACATCACTGAGAACCCGGAGTTACAGACACTGGAGTCACAACTCTATTAAGAAAAGAAGCACACAGATACACTCCAGGCGTAGATGAAGGCCCTGTTGGCTATAGAAGGGATGAAGAGGTCTCAGGAACAACGAACATCTAAGCAATAGATCCATATGCTTCAAAGAAAAGTGATGGAAATCACTCAATGACTTCAACCTGTGCAAGATAAGGCATGCCAGTTGTTTACAGAGGTAGAGAGCCGAGGAGTAGAGTTAGAACAATTTGATACCACAACAAAACAATGCCTAGAAGGGCCAATGAACGACATAGTGATCCAGGAATTCACCGTGCCAGAGGTCGAAGCAAAGAAGCAAGTCGAACCAACTCGGGCCAAGCTTGAGGCATTCGAAGTAGAACTGATCATACCAGAGTGATTCGGGATGAGTCACAGGTGAGTGTTGGGGGCATGTTGGCCCTTGACCAAGTTTTGGGAGTTTCTTGGTCATGTTGACCTATTTTGGGACTTCAACAACCTGTCGAAGGAGGAGCGCAAGACTAAGTGGAGATCATGGGATCTTGGCCCCTTTTTGGGTTTTTGGGAATATGTAACGAGAATGGGATGTCGGCCCATGGGTTTACCCATGTTTAGGCCTATTTTGTATGTGTAAATAGAAGTATAGGCAATGTAAGAAGGGAAAGAATAGTGCATTTATGTTATGTGAATGTATGTTAAGTGCGAGTAGAGTCTGTAAGTTATTTGTGCATGACTGTAAGGGACTTGCAGGGCTAAGTCCAGATCCTTATAGTAGATTGTGGAGAGCTTAGTGTTGTAGCGAAAGGAAGTAGGATATAACGAGCTGCACATATATTTTGTCCTCTGCGAAGTAAGGGTTTTGATGGCTTTGTGCTTGTAACCGATTGACTGAAGACAATAAAGAAGAAGAGTTGGTGGACGTAGCCCCAGGGTGGGGGTGAACCACGTAAACCCTGTGTTATGTGCTTTGTCTTGATTATTTGTTAAGTGTTGTGATATGTTTAGATAGATCTATTTATGATTTGTGCTTATTATATGTGAGAATGTTAGATCTGATCTAGATAGTCATGCTTAGTGCTTGATATGCTCATTCTGTTCCATTTTTCTATGCTAAGTGCTTAAATACTGTAGATTAGTGTGAATGTTGCAGAGCTCTATGTTAACAACGAAGTGGATATTGATTTCATATTGAGGAAATGACAGTGATACGTGCTTTATTAAGTGTTATAATCACATATATGTGTCCCATCTAAGGTTGTAGACACCTGAGTCTTGCAACCACCCCTGCCTCTACCTCGGGTGAGACTTCATCTGCTTCGCAGGGGTTGTCGAAAGGGCCGGTAGTTAGGGATTTGTTGGTGCATTTTTGTAGCATTGAACCCTAGGTATACCCCTGTGCCAACACATGCGCTTCTGACTTAGATACAAGTCTAGAGAATTGGCAGCAAAGATTACATGAAGTTTCTACAAGAAGGTGCGCAAGAATAGACTGCGTAGTAAGATGGGTTGGTAAAAAGATAAGGGAACCTCCTAGTTTTCATGGTGTAAATGATTTAGAAGAATTCCTAAAAAGATACAAAGATGAAGTGTTAGAGAATACAAGGATTATCCCTAGATATTGCACTCAAGGCTACACCTACAAGATGGTGGGGTGCACATAAAGAAACAATTTATGACTGTTACCAATGTAAACGATTAATGTGCATTAGATTCGACACAGATTCAGGAAGAAATAAAATGCAAAGGTATGATGGGAAAGAAACACCAGCAAAACACTTGGATAAGTTTAGGACACCATGGAGGATGACACCACCAAAAGAATGGCCTCGTCATTTCATCCATACATTGGAAGGAATTCCAGAAAACTGGTATGTAGACCAGAAAATGCACAGAGACACTATAGAATGGACAACACTACAACAAAATTTTATAGTAACCTTTTCATTTGAACATGAGAACCCCAACATTGATTCAACACTAAAACATATAAGAGGGGTGATATTTTTGATGAACTATAGGTTGATTTCATGACAGAGTATCAATAACATAACAAACATACAGTCAAATAACTACTATCATGCTATCATGTTGAAGAGGAGGCACCGGACGAGGATTACCCGCGCAAAATTCAGATTACATAAATTGAAGGAGACAGAGAGGTGGAAGGTCCATCTTTGGAGTCAGAAGTATTTTCTGCACCTATCAAGGTGAAGAAAGTCAATATTGGGACCAATGATAACCCTAAAATGGAAAGTATTGGGGAGTATTGGGATGAAGAAATAGTATAAGGATAACAAAGTTACTGCATGAATACAATGACCTGTTCCCCACAACATTTATAGATATGAAAGGCATATCAGGAGAGCTAGGATAGATGCATATACCTCTTAAACCCGAGGCAAGACCTGTAAGGAAAAAACCTTATAGAATAAACCCAGTGTATAAGCAGAAAGTGAAGGTTGAAATTGACAAAATGTTGGAAGCTAGTATCATAGAACCAATAGAGGAATCTAAATGGATAAGTCCCATGGTAGTGAAAGAAAAGAAACAAGGGGGGATAAGGATATGTGTATATTTGATAAAATTGAATGATGCTTGCTTACATGACACTTTTCCCACTCCTTTCATAGATGAGGTATTAGAGAACGTGGGAGGACAAGAAGCATAATCATTTACAAATGGATTCACAGGTTACCATCAGATCAAGATAGCTCCAGAAGACATGTATAAGACTACTTTTTCCACCAAATGGGGATCCTACTAGTACATAGTCATGCCTTTTGGGTTGAAGAATGCACTAGCCATATTTTCAAGAGTAGTCATAACTGCTTTTAAGGAGTTTATACATAAATTCTTAGAAGTATATCTAGACGAATGGACTGTATATAGTCTGTTAAAGGATCATGTATAAGTATTAAGGCTAATGTTGAAAATACGTAGGTAGTGTCTAATATCATTGAATATAAAGAAATGCATTTTTGGGACACCTTTTGGAATATTGTTGGGACATATAGTCTGTAAACAAGGCTTGCTAGTATATCCTGCTAAGATTGAATTCATTGTCAATTTACCACCACCAAAATCAATGCGATAGTTGAGAGAAACACTGGGACATACAGACTATTACAAAAAAATCATAAAGGGCTATATGCAGATTACTGCACCCAAGGAAAAGCTACTAAAGAAGGATACCAAATTTAAGTGGAATGAGGACTGTCAGCAAGGGTTGGACACCTTAAAAGAAAATATGTCCACAACACCTATCCTAGTATTCCCAGATTGGGAAAAGACATTTCATGTGCATGTATATGCATTAGCCATAACACTTGGAGAAATTCTAGCGCAACCAAGAGTAGGGGATTTAGAACACCGCATAGCATTTGCAAGTAGAAAAATGTCAGAATCATAGCATAACTATAATACCACATAAAGAGAAGGATTAGCCATGGTATATGCACTTCAGAATTTTAGGCACTGCTTATTGGGTAAGCACTTTAATATGTTCACATATCATTCTACCCTAAAATATTTAGTCAACAAGCCAGTGTTGGAGGGGAGGATCTGTAGATGACTCTTGTTATTTCAATAATTTGATTTTCAAGTAATAGTAAAACTAGGGAATCTGAATGCAAGACCTGATCATTTGTCAAGGGTCACTAATGGAGAGGAACCTACCAATTTGGAAGACAACTTCCTTGATGCATAATTGTTTTCAATACAAATAATTGATGAATATTTTGTTGATATCATTGAATACTTAAGTACATGGATTGTGCCACAATATTTTAACACTACATAGAAGAAAAACTTGGTAGTTAGAGTTGCAGACTACCAATTGATTCCAGGACACTTATATAAAATGGGCATAGATAACATTTTAAGAAGGTGTGTGCTATAACATGAAAGACCTAGAATTTTGGCAGAATCTCATGAAGGAATAGTTGGAGGACATTATGCAAGAAAAGATATCGCGCAAAAGGTATTGTGCACAGGACTATGGTGGTGAACAATTCATAGAGATGCTAAGGAATATTTCCAGAAATGTGATGTATGTCAGAGGGTTGGTAAACCTAACAGAAGGGATGAGATGTCCCTAAGACCACAGGTAACTTTGCAGGTATTTGAAAAATGGGAAATAGACTTTGATGGGCCAATCCATCCACCAACAAAAAGATTAGGAGAAAGACATATAATTACTGTGAAAAAATCCTTAACAAGATGGGCATAAGAAACACCAGTTAAATACTGCACCACATAGACAAGAACACACTTTTTGGTTAAGCAAGTGATCACCATATTTGGATGTCCAAGAATTTTGATGAGTGACCAAGGTACTCACTTTATCAACAATGCTATCAGGGCTATGATTGAGGAGTTTGAAGTTTATCACCAGAAGAGCACACCATACCATCCTCAGGAAAATGGAAAAGTAGAAGCCTTCAATAAGATCTCAGAGAATGATCTGACAAAGACTTTCAATGTCAACAAGGATGATTTGGATTTGAAACTACCAACAATACTATGGGAATACATGACTACGCACAAGAATTTGACAGGACAGACATCATTCAGATTGGTGTATGGGAAAGAAGTATTAGTACCATTAGAATTTCTAGTACCCAGTCTGCGCGTAGCAATAATTAGCAACATGACATAAAGAGGCATAGTAAAGGAGAGGTTAAACCAACTAATGGAGATGGAATATGATAGGATTATGGTAGGATTTCATCAAGAAGTACATAAATCAAGAGACAAAGCTTGGCCAGACAAACATATTAAGAGGAAGAGTTTCAAGGAAGAAGACCTAGTGTTTCTTTATGACAGTAAATGTTTTCAACATCCTGGTAAATTCAGAATGCGTTGGCTGAGGCCATACGAAGTAAAGACTGTCATAGATGGGGGATATATACAACTACAAGATATACCAGGAATAGAACTCAAGGGAATGGTCAATGGTAGTCAACTGAAACTGTACAGGGACAGTCGAACTCCTTAATATTGAAAGTTCCAACATAATGGGGCATACATGTACATAGTGTAATATAGTAGAAGCTAGGACATAAAAATGACAAAAAGATATAAAAAGGAGAAAAAGAGGAAAAAATAAATACAAAAATAGAAAAGAAATAAAATACAAAAACACTGGTAAAAGTTGCGCGCAGTAATTACCACGATAGACATCAGAAGACCACACACATTAAAATGTGAAGTCGACGCAAATGCATGCAAAAAGTGAAAAGTGAACATGAACTGATCTATAAAAGGTGGAAACCACATAGTATTCAACACTTAGAAAAATTTGGAGCTCAGAGCGAGAAAAAGAGTATGTACCCTAGTTATCGATTGACGAAGTAGAAATCTAGGTTGTGAAAGTTGGAAAATATAACTCCACCAAATTTTGGTTCAACATGACAATTTGTTTGAATTACGCGGTAGGGACAAAGGCACAATAAATGAATCCAACAACCGAAGAATATAGTTGAGCTCGAGGATGTTACCACCTCAGACCCATAATCTATTAGCCTGATGCAGGTCGAGGAAGAGATTCCTACAATGTAGCAAGGCTAGATAGGGAAGAGATACGGGGCCAGAACGATGCTTCGAACCCTAACCCTGAAGAACCTGAAAAACCCGATGACACAGTGGGACCACGACAGTCCTAGGCACAAGATGAAGTGTTGGTCGAAGACATCATCGAACGAATAGATTATGGCAGGGAGGAAGAAGAAACATACGCAACAGAGGTAGGAACATTTTCTACGGGGCATAAATGAAATAAATCTGGTAGTATGGAGATTACCCTCCCTTTTCTCCCAGACGCAATCCCCACTGTTGATGACATGGTGGGAAAGGTACCCAAGATGAGGTACACGAAGCATGATGTGCACAACGTGACCAATTTCCAGAGTTGGCCGAGGAGAACTATTTGATTAACATATGGGAAATTGGAACCCTAAGACGACCAATGCTGGAGCCTGCGTAGTGGATCACATGACTTTATAACTCAGGTATCATGAATATTTTGAACATACCGCACTTTGGGCACAGTAAGAATATCAGCCTTTGGGTCAAACAACTGGTTTCTTGGGTCCACAGAGGCATTCTATGGATGGATATACCGGTACAGATCGACGTGGTATTGATTTCCAAGATGACGGGATTTCCCACATTCGATGCACAACTAGAAGAGTATCTAGATTAGAAAGTGCGTGAGAAATAATTGACAGAACAAGTTAAAGTGCTTTTCGACATGAATAGGGGAAACAAAGGCATTGTCATCAAATAAATTAATGACAATGTGATAAGGTTCACAAGAAATTTGATGGTGTGTAAGCTGCTAATAAAATGTAGCAGAGAGGAAGCTCTGATAAGTGTGATCATAGTGGAAGCACAATGCGCTAAGGGAATGATGTTCAGCTGGGTGTCGTACCTGCTGACCCAGTTTCTACTTGAATTTCGCTACGCGCAGGAAAATGGAACCAAGTTCCATTACTCATGGTTAATAATACTTATAGCCTTGGCAGGGTAGCAGTAGCCCAAGTTCTCTTCATTTTTGGACAGGGTGGGAAAATGCTATGCAACCAAGTATGAGTCTCTCTAGAAAACAAAGGAAAACAAGACGCAATAGGTAAACGACACTATGTTTTCCATGTTGTTAGAAGAAATCTAGTAGGGTGCAACAAATGTGTGGCACATACCTATGGAGGTAGTGTGAGAGACAGAGGGGATAGAAAAATTCAATGAATCCCGACATCATGTATGGATCCAAGCCACAAGGGATCCCAAAAAGGAGTGGCTAAAGATGTAGTATTGCGTCATGAGGGAGGAAGTGGACTGGATTATCAAAGACTAGCCTGTGCAGTGGAAGTCAACAGTAGAAAAACCATCCACAAGGGCATGCACAACGTAATCCTCCAATCCCAAAGAGACGACCGAAGCAGGCTCATCAGTGTGAAAAAGTATCCCGACTGATAATACCAAAAAAAACACGGCACGAGCCCAACCAATTGGAAGCAACACAATAGTGAAACAACCAAGAAGAAAACCCATAACCACAAGGTCATGAATCTTTCCATAGACAAAGAAGAAGGATATTGCACAAGATGCAAAAGAAATAAATCAAGGTACAACAAGTGGGGAACATCCCTCACAGATAACAAGGAAGCTCATGCAAGGAACAAATGCAAGTAAGAAGTGCAAGTACAAGATAGAGGACCTAGACATCACCTTGACATGGGATTATGCAGAGTTCATTGAGGACAAGATCCAAGACAGAAGTGAAGAAGTGGTTAGATTTGTAGAGGCGCAACGAGAATAATTATGGTGAATCTCCTAGAGGTTCATGAAAACATCCAGCAACTACAGAGCCAAGAAGAATCATAGGCCATCGCATAGTAATAAGAGAAGGTACATAGGCCACTTACACATAAAGATGGTGAAGAGACTATGTTTTTGGCCTGCCACCATAACACGTCAAATGATCAAATTCGATCAGGAGATAGCGCATAAACCCCTGGAGGAATTAGATCAAGTCGAGATGGTTATGGCACACATACCTACAAAGGCCTTATATAGGATACAATCCAACGTCATGCAGGAAGAACAGTCTAGGGCCCGTGCAGATGCGACAAATCTAGAGGTGGGAAGAGGGGTCACAAATATGCTCCAGATAACTTGCGATCACTTGAATGCAGAGAAGGAGGAAGAAAAAGAATGTGCAGACAAGTTGGAGCAGGGACTAACATCAATGTACAATCGCATCCCCAACAACATACAGGCAAAAAAGAGAAGCACAAAGGAGAAGATCAACCTAATTGCACAAAAAATCGATCAATACAAGCATGAGATTGAGGAAATCAAGGATAATCTTAATCCCATGACTCTTCCTAAGGTATGAGAGCAAAGGAAAGAAGAAGTTGCACTCCAAATGGAAGAAATGGAGAAACATGCAAGCACAGTAGAAAAATTGTTCGACCAAGCAGCGCAGGTCTGGACAACGCTAGAGGAGGACGAGCAGGTCTAGCAGTGGAACCAGGAAGAAGAAATAGTAAGCGCAACTATCCAATACCTCAACCAGAGGCAGAAGACAATGAGTGTCACATAATTTCTGAAAGGTACTCAATATATGAAGAAGTTGCAGTCCGAGTTGAAAGCAACACAAATGTAGAAACAAGAGAGACAAGCGGAAGTGGAACCACTCCATGAACAAGCATCGCACATGATCACACCACTGGAGGAGGAGAAGAAGAGCATGGTGCAGGAACACATAGAGAGTGCAACACTGATCCATGAGGAGATCAAAGCAATCAATAGAGGCACTCACAGGAAAAGATGCACAGGTAAGAGAAAGAGGAAAGGAACTCGTAGATAAGTTCCACAGCGTAGCAGAGGCTATTTAGGGAGCATGCACTGCCTAGGTGGCTCAGGACAAGCTAAATTTCAGTGTTGGGGGCCTATTGGGCACAAGCCTATTTTGAGAAAAGTTTCATTTTTGGAACATAAAGCTTAATTTTGGAAAAAGACGGTTGGTAGGAAAAGAAACACATGTGAGGGAAATCTGCATGCAAAGGAGGAAAGCAAGCAAGGCGTGAAGGCAGTAAGACCTAACCATGCTAGGGTTATGGTTTTTATAAGGTAATGTAACAACTCAGAAGCTTGTAAAATAGTATAAATAAGCACCTAGGAGGTCTAGGTTGGGGTTCCAAGTGGTTGCATGGATTTTGTAAGAAGCTATTGTGATACCTTGTTGTAAGTTGTTGAGATATAAAAGAGTAAAGTAGCTAGATATTGAGGGTTAGATCATAGGTTGAGGATCCTGGTGTGATCAATTCCACCTCAAAGAGGTTGTGTAACCTCTTTCTTGATTGTATGATCGAAATTGTAGTGCATGCAATGCCATATGTTGTAGCAGACCTAATAAAAGAGCCTAAGAAGCCCAAGCTTTGTCGACGTATCCCAGGAGGGGGTGAACCAAAGTAAAACCTGTGTACTGTGTGATGATTGAATGTCTATTTAATCCTTATTAATTATTGATTTACACATATGTGGTTAGCTAAATATATTAGATTACATGAAAGGGTTTAACATATGAATGGATCTTAAGAATAATAGATTGAGTAATCAGTTTAAGGCCCAAGAAGGATCAATTACAATCCCATATCCCCACTCTTTCCTAAACTGCAAGCACTTGAGAATTGCAGTCAACCATAGAACTATCTTGGGTGAGACTGCACAATACATTCTATGTGATGTGTTGCCTTCTGGTTTACTAGGAGGGATGATAGTTTTAGAGGGTTTTTTTGGAAACCTGTTCAGATATGAGCCTAGGTTAGCCTAATAAGTAGTTAGAAAGAGTAATAGCCAACATGGTTCGACCGGGTAAATACGAACTCGAAGATCGAAGTGGTTCGATCGGGTAAAGTCAAAGTTGAAGACACCGAATAAAATTCAAAGAGGTCAACTGACAAGAGGTCGATAGGTGGGTATGTGGAAACATACTAAAGACCGAATGAAGGCTGACTGGTAGTTGACTTGTAATCTGACTTGGTAGTTGAATGTAACAAAATCTTGAGATTCGTGATATTTGTAGCCAATGATATGTGTGGATCTGTAACCATTTTTGGTCACCTTTTCTTTAGGGTTTTGCCTACTATAAATCCTATAAAGAAGGCATGTGTAATACTATAATATATGATGAATGTCTAATTTCCAATCAATAATCGTAGAGTTTGTTGGTCATGTAGATGTAATCCCAATTGGCTACAACGTTGTTCTTGTGTAAAGCAAGAAGGTATGATGTCGATTGTGTCTTAGGTGTGGACCAAGGTTAGGCATGTAACATTTTATTCTGAATGAATAAGACAAAAAGTGAGAAGAATGATCAAGGAATGTTGGGTTTCCCCATTTGTGTTTCTAGGGTAAAATCTCTTTGTAATGTGTGGTTTCTTTGTCGTTTACTTTTTTGTTTAAATATTTTTTCCTCTCTTCTACTAGGTTCAACATGGAAGTGTTTCTAATTTCCTCATTTCCTAACATGTGGTATCAGCTTGGTTTAACAACCTTGGATCTGAGATAAACCCTAGGTTAAGTAAGAGTCATAAGTCAAAAATATTTAAAGATTGTGTCAAAGAATTGCGAGCAACTTGAGAATAGAGATTGAAAAATTTAATTCCCATAATTTTGAGATTTGGAAGCTTAAAATTGAAGATCTCCTTTTAGATAGAGAACAATGGGAAGAAGTCTATCTAGGTACCATGCCGACATGTATGTCGATGGAAGAATGGGAGAAACTTGAGTGTTATAGCACTTTTTTCCACATCCTATGCATCATTCTTTGGTGGCATACCCTTTCCCTCTCGAGACTCTGTTTTCCCATATTGCTTAGTCAAAAGTAAAAAAATCAAAATTTTGTACATATATGTAGGCTACAGTTATACAACATGCGTATATGTATACAAATTTGAATTTGAAAAGCCATGTGGTAAGGTAAGCGAGGCTAGACATCTATGACATTGAACTTTATAACTTTCGAGCCACTTGAGTCAAGAGCCCCCAACGCAGATAAAAATGCATTCCTCTATGTTGGGCATGTCTGGAGTACCTCCAAAGCTGACATCACCCATAACGTTTGGCCCAAATATTCGACAATCGAGTGAATCTAGGTGGCTCTAGCATTGGGAGGACCTTCACCACATATCTTATTTTCTCCCAGAGCTTGAAAGGATTGAACGAGATGATTTCAGGTCCACCATGAGAGATATTTTTGGTCACATCATGGTTCCATTGGATAAGCATGGCATATATTCTGCATGGATCATGGTTGACCTAATGAAGGCAGAGGCAATACTTTGACTGCCTCCCCTGCACAGTATGCATTAGCTTCAGGGTTTACAAGGTAAATATAAATTCCTACATTGCTTTATACCCAACTATTCCAACATCACTAAGGTTTTTATGCATCTTTTAAAAATGGACACTCCTTTTGTATGGGATGAGCGAGCCCAAGAGTCCTTTGATGCCCTTAAGAAATACCTAGCATCAACACCTCTGTTGAGTCCTCCAAACTATAGTAGAGATTTCCTTCTTTATACAACCGCGTTTGAAGGGATGGTTTGTATGGTTCTCATTTAGGAGGATTATGAGATCCATGAGCATGTTATCTATTATCTTAGTCTAACTCTAATTGGTCCCGAACTTAAGTATTGTCATGCGGAAAAGCTAGCCTTAGCAGTCATGCATATAGTTCAAAGTTTGCACGATTATATCTTACTTCACAAGACTACCGTGTTCTTCGACATCAATCCATTTCAATATGTCCTAACAAGGAATATCATAGGGGGGAAATAAAATAAATGGATTTTGATTTTGTAGGAATTTGTTCTTGATTTTGTCTCCGCAAAATCTAAGAGATCACTAGTCTTTGCAGAATTAGTGTCGGACTTCCCTAGGTAGGAAGAGGATACCTTTTTCGATGACTCATTTTCCGATGAGAGCATTTTCATTATCTCATATTCATACCCTTAGTATGGAGACATTCTGATATATCTTGAAACTTTGAATCTTCCCCAACATCTTTCAAGGGACGATCGACGACGTGTACACCATCAAGCCAAAAACTACCTCATTATCAATGAAATTTTGTATCGCTGAGGGGTGGATTCTATTCGGTGTCATTGTTTGACTCACAAAGAAGATTAATCCATACTAAACTGTTGTCATAGTGGGGTGTGTTTTTTCATTTATTTGGGCTTGCGACAACCCAAAATATATTCCCAGTTGGTTATTTTTGGCCGTCAATTTTTAAAGATTGTGTAAAAGTGGTTAAGAAGTGTCACCCTTGCTAGGTGTTCACTCATAAGATGCCCTCATACCCTGCCCATATTCACCTAGTCATTACCATAGGTCCCTTCACTAAGTTGGGGGTGGTTTTCATGGATTTCAACTCAGCCTCAGCTTGGGGGCACCATCACATTATCGTGGTCGTGGACTATTTTACCAAGTGGGCTAAGGCCATGCTTACAATTAAATCCAATGGTGATAATGTAGCACACTTTGTATTGAATCAAATCATATCTAGGTTTGGAATTCCGAAGGAAATTGTCACTGACCATGGAAGTCACATTCAAAACAAGATGATGATAGAGTTGGAATCAAAACTAGGGTTGAAGCAAGCTCATTTGTTGTCATATTATCCCCAAGAAAATGGCCAAGTGGAGGCCGTGAATAAATCTCTAAAATCCATTTTGCAAAATGTTGTTAGGTAGAGTAAATCTAATTGGCACGTGATGCTATACCCTACTGATCTTTAGGCATACAAAACTACAGTAAAGACTTCCATTGGTTTTTCACTGTTTCAATTGGTTCACGGAGTGGAGTCGGTTCTCCCCATTGAATGTGTGATTCTATCTCGTAAGTTAGAAATTGAGCTCCTACCTAACACGATTCATCTCGAAGAACACCTTGTACACTTGGAGCAACTTGATGAGTAGTCTCGAGATGTCGCCCTGGAAATCAAGGAGAATAAGCGACGTGTTAAGGTCCAATATGATAAATCTATCCGTCCCCGACAATATGATGAGGGTGACTTGGTCCTTCTTTACGACCAAGATAAAGAACCGTTGTGGGAAAGAAAATTCAATCCCATGTAGCATCGTCCTTATATCATGAGATGTGTCCTCGAAAAATGAGCCTATGAGTCAGAGGATTATGAAGGGAATGTGCTGAAAGAGCCAAGAAATGGGATCTATCTCAAAATGTATTATGCTTGAGCCTTCTAGCTCGAGCATGAGATTTGTATATTAGTGTACTTTAGTCTATATATTTTTACCCACTTCATATAGTTTTCGTTCTATCTTCTATTTTTGAAAACATATATACTAATGATGCAATGTAAGACTTGGTTTTAAGCGATTTTTTCAAGTTATGACATATTTTTCAGTGTTCCTTAGCCCATTTGTGCCTCTGTTAGGTATGTATCGTCAATGGCATATAGGATAGGTTTTCATCTTGCTTTAAATTTTTGCATCATCCTATGACCACAATTCATATGTGATAGGTACAAACCCATTTTTTAGTGACACAAAACCTCCTCGTTGTTACTAGAAGTGTCGTTATTAAGTGGTACAAAATTACCAAACATGGTGCCCTAGTTAGAACCCTTTTTTCCATTTGTTTCCCATGCAAAAGTTACTCTATAGGTCTAGGAGTCCTTTATAGTCCCGCTATGAAATTGCATTGAAACCTCATATTTCTCCTCAATCCACTATTCTGGCTATTACCCACGAGACTTCCAAAAATGTCAAGTTGTAATTGCATTTCATTATCCTACTTGCATTGTTGAGCCTAATGATGGCTCCCGCTTCCTCATTATAAGTCCATTGCCCCAACATTTCTTAGCATTCACCAAGCAGTGCCCTTCATATATCCTTTACAACTTGACACCCCTTACCCCAAGAGGAAACATCCCCCTAAGTGTCCATATCCTGCACCTGTTCTCGTACATCAAATATAGGTATGTTCCACTACATGGAACTAGTTTTTTTTTTCACGATACTCATTTCCTCTATAGTATCATAGAATGCATTTACCTCTTTTTTCAGGCATTAATAATATGAAAAACAAAAAAAAAAAAACTGAAAAACAAAAAAAAGAAGGGTGGGAAAAGAGTATTATCTTCTATCGGCATCAGTCGTGTCACCTTTTAATAGAGAACAAATTTTTGAGTCCATTCATCAAAGGTTTGGGTTTAGTATGGCCTTAGGAAGCTGAAATTGTTACTTAGAGTTTACTCCTCCGACTAGTTATTCTTCCAGTCCCTACGAAGATTTTGTTGATGCCCCGTGTGTCACAAACTTTTGTCAATGTTCAGTCTTGAGTCTATGTTTCTTGAGTAGTCCATATGTATCATTTTCTTGTTCAAAGGAAGTCCAAACCTATGTCGACCATTTCTCATAATTCTTGACTTTGCATGTTGACCATCCCTTTACAAGTGAATCTCAGAATCACATGAAGTTTTTGTCCTAATTTTCACCCAGGGCCTACTTTCATTATTGGTAGATGACCTTGAACCCATCATATGACATCTCTTCATTGGTCATTGACCGGGTGGTTTCCCTTGTGTTCGATAACAACAAATCTATTCACACATTGGGATTCATGTAGTGTCTTGGATTCCATTAGAACCTATTGGTGGTTTCCTCACCTCTGTCGACAATTTTCATTAATGACTGGTATTCAGAGGGTTTCTTTCATGTACTACTTGCATCTGGTGCACGTGAGAGACACACATGGTCATTGGTTTGTACATATCTTGTTCATCCGAGTTCTTCCTAATCATTAAGTGTTTCCTTGTACCTTGCGTTGGATGATGGGGGATACCTTAATTCCCTCCATTCAATGGATCTCATTCCATCGACTTCAGCTCATCTATTCAGAATTCAATATATAGAGTCACAAGAGTACCTAGAGGCTTGTAGTCATCAGTGGGAGTTTCTCTCATCATCGAAAGTTGGGAATACATTAAGGTCTCCTACTCGATGGATCCTTCAAGTGTTCGAATTCAACACCTTTATTCACACTTGGTGAATGTACTCGGTGCCTTGGTGCCTACTTTAATCATCGATGTGTTCTCTTGTGTTTGTTAATGGTATACCTCAATGACCAGTAATCAAACAAGTCTCATTGTGTTCAACTTCAACTACTTTATTCACATGATGCAAACTTGCACCATTGACGGTTAGTGTAGAAGACCTCATACTAACAGTAGAAACACCTCATACTTGTTGCTTTATTTCATAACACCATTCCTATATGACTTTAGTTATCATGGAAGATAAGATTGTACTTCATTGTATACAGATATCTTCAATTGATTTTGAGACTGGACTACACTGTGTTTTGTTCATTCCTATGACCACCTATGGCATATGTCTACTTTGTATTGCCTATTCATGGCCATGAACAATTATCTTCTATATATGCACATGGATCTGCAAGGTACCTCAAATTGGTATCCATGTGTACAAAGTCAATATGTATTGTAATATTTTGACGGGTGACTAGTTCCTCCGACTGGGTCCTCACTAAATCACTTATGGGAATTGTAATGTATTTCAACCATTCTGATTGATCCTCTGGCCTCACACATTAGGGGGAATCTGTTATAGAAAATTTTCCACACCTTATGCATCATGATTTGGTGGCCTACCCTTTCCTTCTGTAGACTCAATTTCCCCATCTTACAGAGTCAAAAGTAAACAAATTAAAAGTTTGTACATACACGCGGGCTACAATTATAAAACATGCGTATACATAGGTTGCTGCATTACAACCCATGTTCATCGGGTTTTTTGCTCAAAATTAAAAATATTTAATATTTTATGTGCCAAGTCACGAGATCCATGATCCTTGGCCTTTCATATGTTGGAAACACTCTGATTCGACCCTTCAATTCCCTTTGAAGTCTATAAATTGATAAATATACAAGCCTTGGAGAAGGAGAGAAAATTTGAGAGCAAGTACACTCTGGAGAAATTTTTCCTTGAGTTACATCCTTGAGTCTACATCCCTTAGTTCTTTAAGTCTGAACTATCCTTATGTTCAACCTCCAAGAACTCCCTATTCTATGAAGGAGGAACCCAATTACTCCTAGAACTTGTAAGATTTCCTTGTGGAGGATTGAAGTGGGGAAGGCCTAGGTGGAGGGCCTTAGTTTCTCGGTTTCGATGAGTTGTTGATATAGAAGGTTGTCACCTATGTATTTTTCATGATTATATTAATATAAATACTCTTTTCTCATCCAATTATGTGTTTCAAATATTTATATTATTTTCCATGGGGAAAGTTGTTATACATGTTGATGGATTATGCTAGTTTATATGCTAACATTTCATACATTTTCCATAGGCCTGTGTCTCTTGTATGCAGAGGACAAGTTGTAGGTATCAAGCATTGGATTGTGAGCTCAACAATGGTCTCCTACAAACATCTGAAAGAGGTAGGATTCTAGGATTTCTTTTGTTGGCATTTCCATTTATCTAGCATATTTGAGATTTGAGTTGATTTCTTGGTGTTGTTATGTCTATTGTGGTCCTACCCCAAACCATAGAGATTTATTCCTAGTAACATTGAGAGAAGGGAAAGGAGTATGATTCGAATTTGTCTTGTAGATTAAGTATTGTTGAATGTCTCGGGTGAATATTCAACCAAGAAACTGCGAGACAAGTTGGGAAGCTTGTACCAATCAAAATCCCTGGTAAATAAGTTGTTTCTTAGAAAGAAACTGTATCTTCTGAGGATGAGTGAGGGAAGTTCGAAGACTGAGCATTTAAATGTGTTTAATACCATTTTAAGAGAGTTATCTTCTGTGGATATCAAAATCACTAAGGACTCAGAGAAATGTATTATCCTATTATGTTCTTTTCTAGAATCTTGGGATAACTTATTCGTGGCTATAGGAATTAATACAACCATATTAATGTTAGAAGACATGGTTGCATCTCTACTGTCAGGAGAAATGGGAAGGAAGAACATGGAAAGATTGAACAAATATGAATTAGTGGTGAGGGGTCAACCGGTTGACAGAGATAAAGGAAAATTATATGGTAGAAAGT
This sequence comes from Picea engelmannii, assembly GCA_009831015.1. NCBI lineage: Eukaryota > Viridiplantae > Streptophyta > Pinopsida > Pinales > Pinaceae > Picea > Picea engelmannii. Next base: position 329,086 of record ML785673.1, on the reverse strand, counting down.
CTAAGTTGAAGGGTAGATCTAAATCCCCTATTCATTCGATGAGAAGATGTTGGAAATGCGGTAAATATGGGAATTACAATAGGGACTGTAAGTCAAAGGCAATGAAAGTTAGTACATTATTCGATGAGAAGCATTTGACTGAGAGAAAGACAACTCTAGATAAGGGAGGTGATGTGTACCTCGAATTTACCAGTACACAGTCAGATCAATATGTTTGGTTGATTGACTCAGGAGCATCCTATCATATGACACCACATAGAGAATGGTTCTATGAATATGAACAATATGAAGGAGGAGATGTGTTCTTGGGGGATGAATCAACAACCAAAATTGTCGGACAAGGAAGAGTTCAACTGATACTGTAGGATGGGAGGAGGAGAACCCTTCCATGTGTGCTACACATTCCTGGTTTGGAAAGAAACATGATATTTGTCAGAAAAATGAGTGATGCAGGGGTGCAGACTCTATTTCATAAGGATTCATGCAAGATGGTTAGAGGTGTGATGGAATTAATGAAAGGATTTCATATTGGAACCCTATACAAGTTATTAGGGAATGTCAATTCAACTAGATGAAACAACATCACTAATCCTGAAGTCGACTCGACTCGAGCTGAGTCAATTCAAACCAGATCGAAAAGTCATCATAAATTCGACCCGACCATGCTATGGCACGAGAGGATGGAACACATTAGATAAAAAAAGACTTTGATCTATGCATAACAAAGGTATGGTTGAATATTTTCCTGATTGTAATTTAGAAGTCAACTTTGTGAACATTTTATATATGGAAAACAAAGTTAGGTGAGGTTCCCATATGGAGCGACAAGGGAAAATGAGATTCTAGATTTGGTTCATAATGATGTGTTTGGGATGTTTTTAGTTCCTTCACTTGGTTGATCCCTGTATTATGTCTCCTTTGTAGATTTTTTTCCAGGAAGACATGGATATATTTCCCGAGGAAGAAATAATAGGTTTTCGAGAAATTCAAAGAGTTAAAATCTCTTCTAGAAAACTAGACAGATAAGAATATTAAGGTGTTGAGAACTGACAATGGTGGTAAATTATTTGGAAAGTAATTTGATAAGTTCTGCAAGAAGTGTGGAATAGCATGAAAAAATACCACACCGTATACCCCACAATAAAATGGGGTTGTTGAGAAAATGAACATAACATTAATGGATGAGGCAAGAAGCATGCTCAATGGTGTTGGGCTCACACAAGAATTATGGGTAGAGGCAATCAACACTGAAAAAATCTATTGAATATGTCTCCTTCATTGACACTATTTGACACGACTTCGCATGAGGTATGGTCTGGTAAGAATCCTTCAGTTACACATCTCAATGTATTTGGTTGTGATGCATTTGTGCTTGTTCCCAAAGAAAGAGGAGCAAGATGGACAAGAAGGAAATCAAGTGTATTTTCATTGTATACAAAGAAGGAATCAAAGGATATAAGTTTTGGGATCCTGCATCAAGGAAAATAGTGTACAGTTGAGATGTGGTCTTCAGAGAAGTCAGAAGTAAGTCTGATCCTGAAGAATTTTTTTAGACCAAGAATAATCTAGGGAAGGTGCGGTTTGAACTGAGGAACGAAGAAGATGATTCATATGAGTCAACTGAATTAGAAGAAGAGGTGGAACAACAGACCTCATTTGTAAGGAGGTCATAATGAATAAGAAAACCATTCAAAAGGTATAGTCCACCTGACTTCCGTTCTGCATTCATGTTAACTTCCACTGATGATGAGCCCAAGTTGGTTGAGAAGGCAGTCGACTCAACAGAGGGAAAACTTTGGAAGGACGCCATGGTCGAATATATGGAATCCTTGCACAAGAGTGAGACATGGGACTTATTCAAATTGCCTCGTGGAATAAAACTTGTTGATAGAAAATGGGTATTCAAGAAGAATATGAATGCAATAGGTCAAGTCGAGAAATTCAAGGCTCGACTAGTAGAGAAAGGATATTCCCAAGTTGAAGGAGTCGGCTTCAGTGAATTTTTTCCCCTGTTGCAAAATTAACTTCTGTTAGAGTACTAATGTATATAGCTACAACATGTGTCCTAGAGATAGAACATATGTATGTAAAGACAATGTTCCTACATGGGGACCTGGAATAATAAATCTACATGAAACAACCTGAAGGATTTGTAGTAAAGGGAAAGAAAGATTTGGTGTGCAAACTTAAAATATCCCTTTATGGTCTAAATCAATCACCAAGGATGTGGTACCAAAATTTCGACACATACATCCTTAGTTTGGGGTTTATCATAATCAAATTTGATCACTATATATATTCCAAGGAAGAAGGCGGGAGTTTCATATATGTAGCATTGTATGTCAACGACATGTTTTTGATTGGAAACAACATGAACGTAATAAAGGAGGTGAAGAAGTAGCTATCCTCCAAGTTCAACATGAAGGATCTCGATGCATATAAATTCATTCTAGGAATGGATATCAAGAGATATCGAGAAACTATAAAGCCTTGGTTGAACCCAATGAAGTATATTGAAAAAATCTTGAAACATTTCAACATGCAGGATTGCAAACATGTGAAGGTGCCAATTCCTATGGGAGCAAGGCTAACTGTTGAACATTGTCCAAGGAAATAGGAGGCAATAAAGGAGATGACACATGTTCCCTATGCAATTGTTGTTGGTAGTCTAATGTATGCAATGGTATGCACTTGACCAAACATTTCCCATGCACTGGGAGTTTTGAGTAGATACATGTCGAAACTCAGGAAGGATCACTAGACTACTATCAAGAGAGTATTCATGTATTTGTGTGGAAAAATAGATTATGCTATATGCTACCAAGGAAAACCTAGAGGTGATAGTGAATTAGATGTACATCGATTTTTTGATGCCAACTGGGCTGGAGATATGGATTGACGAAGATCGACCAATGGATATGTCTTAAAGATGTTTGGTGGAGAAAACAATTGGATGAGTAAGAGACAAGCGGTCGTAGCCTTTTCAACAACAAAAGATGAATATATGGAAACCACTCATGGAAGTAAAGAAGCAGTATGGATGAAAATACTATGTTCAAGAATTGGGTTTGAGCAGAGATATATGAAGATAATTTGCAATAGTCAAAGAACAATATTTCTAGTGAACCCGACTTATCATTCTAAGACTAAGCACATTGATGTACAATAATATTTCGTGAGAGACATGGTGGAAATCAACAAGGTGCTGGTGGAGAAAGTAGACATGTGGGAAAACATAGTAGACTCTTTGACCAAGTCTATGAGTGTTGTGGAGTTCTCTTAGTGTAGAGAGGAAATGGGCATTTCTTCCCTGCGTCTATGAATGAGAGTTTAGAGGTCTCCTGGTTTCAGTAAAGAAAAAAACAAGTGGGATAATGTTGGGTTGTTATATCATTTGTAGTGAAAGTCTAGTCGAGGTGGATCAACTGACAATCGAAGTCGAAGGAATCGACAACAAGTCGAAGGCTGAAGTGGTTCGACTTGGTAAATAAGAAGTCGAAGACATAAAAAAAAATTCAAAGGTCGAGGTGGTTCGACCATGTAAAGTCGAAGTTGAAGACATAAACAATAAGTCGAAGAGGTCAATAAACAAGAGGTTGATAGGTTGACACGTGGCAACCGACTGAAGACTGAATAAGGACTATTGGTAGTTGACTGGTAATCCAACTTGGTAGTCAACTGTAACAAAATCCTAAGATTCGTGGGATTTGTAGTCAATGATATGAGTGGATCTGTAACAGTTTTTGGGCACCTTTTATTTAGGGTGTTTCCTATTGTAAAGCCTATAAAGAAGGCATGTTGTAATACTGTAATAGATGATGAATGGCTAATCACCAATCAATAATCGTAGAGGTTGTTGGTCATGTATATGTAAGACAAATTGGCTACATGGATGTTCTTGTGTAAAGCAAGAAGGTATGATGTCGATTGTGTCTTAGGTGTGGACCAAGGTTAGGAATGTAACATTTTATTTTGAATGAATAAGAAAACAAGAGAGTAGAATGCTTAAGGAATGTTGGTTTTCCCAGTTTTGGTTTCGAGTGTAAAATATCTATGTATTGTGTGTTTTATTCCTCTCTTCTGCTATGTTTAGCGTGGAAGTGTTTCTCATTTCATAACAATCCTCCATTTTGATTTCAAGTTTTAAACCCATTTCTTCGAGCTCTTTAGTTTTCTTAACTATTTTTCTCCTAGGTCGACCCCTTAAATGACTTGGTTCGGGGTTTGAATCCTTAGTCTTCTTCTTTGGATTTGGTTTCTAACTTCTTGTCTCATGAACCCTTACTGTGCTATCTCTACATTTCGAACTCCTAGCCTCATGTTTAGCTGACACTTCTATGAATTGATTTCGAACAAAAAACTATGTACAATTGTTTTTATTCTTCTATAGTTTAACTTCGACAAGAAATCTAACTAAACCAAAATGAAATAAGATTCTTTCCAGGTTTCTATGGTTTCTTTGTATGCTCTATGCCATCTTCTGTAAATTGTTTAACAACTAATATGGTAAATTTATTTCCTGGCCCTCTTTAAAGTTTAGTAGCAATCTGATATGGTAAAAGAAAACAAGCCCATACCTACCCTCACAGGTGACATCTTTCTAGATGATGTGCAAAGTATCTCTCCATTTCTTCTTCAATGTTGTTCATGACATTCCTTTAGTCCAATTTGAATCATTTTCAGGTTCTTTGAGAAATTCCTTCCATATATCTCCCTTCATTTTTTTGTTTTTTAAGCCACTTCTCCCAAATTTGAGATATTCTGATAGCTTGATCAATAGAGGCTTCTAAATACTATAGCTTCAAATCTCCAATTTGAGCTTGAGTTCCATCAAAAGTTTCAACAAATTGTTTTGTTACCTGATTATCATAGACTTGAAATTTCTATAGAAATGAAAACCAACCCACCTTGTCAAATATCTTCTGACATTTTGGATATGCATCCAAGAGATTTGCACCAACTGGTTCATGCTTGATTACCAGACCCATGTGATCCAGATTCTTTTCGGCACGAAATGAGAGCAGAGATATAATAAATAAATGCACAGAGATATTTTTGATATTCAATAATATAACAAAAATGTATCAGAGATGCAACCATAAACACAGATATACAGTAATACACGATTTCTATTAACGAAATAAATGTACAGAGACTGTAAAATACAGAGTGAAAGACTCGCTAGAATGGTGGTAGCTTATCTCTGAGAAGAGATGTGACAGCTACTCGCATCCATGAGAAGATGATTACAATGAGGCTCGAAAGGCCTTTTTTACAATAGACGGGAATGCCAAAAGTCCTAGACATCCAAAAACCTAACCCTAGGAGATGAAG
>ML785673.1:311466-321655 GCA_009831015.1 Picea engelmannii | reverse complement strand
AATCATAGCTTAAGTGATTTCAGAGTAATTAAAACTTAGATAATGCATATTGAAATAAAATTTGACATCCATAATATTAAATCATGACAATGAGTGTTGATATTATGTGAGAGATGATATCTTATGGTAGGTTTTTAGGAATATGAAATGGGAGTGGTGATACAAAGAAGGATAGAATAATGCAAGGTAGATCATAGAATTATGATAATAAGGTATGATAAATGTATACCAAGACTTGCTAATAATTTGTCCAAATTATTTTACATATTTCACACTTCCAATAGAAAACTTAGTTGAAAAGTCATTACCTTTTATTACATGTAACCTTGATTTGGATCACCTTGCATTTTTTTGAAGTTGGAGGAGGAATTTTGAACCAAATTTGACTATGATGAAAACTTTATTGTTGATGTTGACTCCTCACTTGTTGAATAAATAATTGTTGTTGGTTGTTGTTAAATATGGAATTGTTGATGACTAATCTGGAACTTCAAAATTGTCGATGATGAATTTCATGACATAATGCATGGAATTCATTCATTTATGATATGAAAATTGTGTTGATAATATGCATACTAGATTTGGAAATAAGTTAATACCTAGCAGTTTCTCAAAAAAAAAATATAGGGGATTTCTGGTAGCTATCGAAAAACTGTGTAACTACTAAAAGTTTAAAAAATACAAGGATTATCTCAATTTGGAGATCCTCATGTGGTAAAATTTGAAAAGTAATGTATAGAATTGAACTAAATTGATCTGTAATTTCCCTTTTTTCCATATCTATCTGAAAGAAGATCTAAAATGTTGAGAATTAGATTTTGAAATTCTGAACAAGAACTGAAAAATCTTGGTCATTTTGAATACCGCTGAAAGATTAATCTAGAGCAATGAAGAGAAAAATCTATTTGTTTAGATGTTGCAGAAACTTACTTAAAAACTGGTTTTCTGGAATCTTATTTGGAAAATAAACTCTGCATGCTAAAAAAAATCGAACGCTGCAACATTGAAATGTTGAATATGAGATTTTGAATAATCCTATAGTTATTTTGAAAGGAATTGAATTTTGTCTACCATATCACTGGTTTTCAATCATAATTCAGGGACAATTGTGTCAGTAAACTGGTTTTCATAGTTGCACTCTTATTTTTATTGGAGTAGGGGAAGGATTTTCCTTACTTACTATCTCCATTTATGATTGTTGTAGAAGATTGTGGAAAAATTATTCTCTATTTAAAGGCTTTCGATATAATATTAATATATGTCCATTTACCAGAAAAGAAATTTCCTCTTCATCAATAGTCTTGATCTTAATTGATCCATTATAACCAACGATTTCTAAGCTTTCCTTCAAAAAAATTAAATTTGGAATCAAATAAAAGAACCCAGTCACCTATTTTGAAATTTTTTCTTTCTAATGAATTTGTCATGCCATTTCATTCTCTGCTACTAGATGATGTTGGTGTAATGAATTGTGTCCTGCTATATCTCATCCAATTCATTGAGTTGTGCTATCTTGTGTTACTGAGCATCTGAAAGATACATCCCTAACTTGGATGTTGTGTTGGAAGTTTTTATTTGGAACTCAATAGGGAGGAGAGCTTGTTTACCATATACTAGTGTATATGGTGTGTGCCTGGTTGTATTCCTCCATGTAGTCTGATATGCCCAAAGTGCCTCTAGAAGTTGATCTTCCCAATCTCGATGGTGAAGCTGAATTGTTTTGGTCAAGATGGCTCCAAGAACTTTGTTTGTGGATTCCACCTGTCCATTTTCTTATTGATGGTATGGATAAGACTTCTGGTGCTTGATATGGTATTTCTCTGTAATGGTCAAGACAAGTTTTGATGTAAACTGAGCACCTTGATCTATGACAATTTCTCTTGGAACACCAAAATGAGTAAATATATCCTCAAATAAAAAATCTACATCAAATTGTTGAGTAGCATGAATACGATATTTAGCTTCTACCCATTTAATAACATAATCAATATATACCAAAATATACCTCTTTTTACTAGGCATTGGAGTGATAGGTCCTACGAAGTCTAGAGCCCATTTTTCAAAAGGCTCTATGAGTACTTGAGATTGTAGAGGTATTTTGTCTACTTGCATTGGTCGACCCATCTACTGAAAACTATCACAACTTCTGAAAATGAATGTGAGTTATATAATAATTTATATATGAAATATTTATTTATTTATTATTCCATATCCAAATAGGTTTATAATAGCGTGCATAAATACACAAGAATGAATATAGTCACGTCCTTAGATAATGGACATGACTCTTGAAAGTACACATAATACAAACAACATTAAACGTAATATACAATAAGGTATATTACAAGTCATCCCTTCCTGAAAATGTTTGTCCTCGAAGCATGGGTAAAGAATAATGCTTGGATCTAAACTCGTTTTTTTTCATTTTAGACCTGCATATTTGATCCTCTAACTATGCAATTCTCATGGTCAAGTTATTAATTAATTTATTATGTGATTCAATTTATTACACAGATCAACCAATGTTTTCTGGTGGTCCATCGTTTTATACTTGGCATGGCTCCTTGCCAACTTCATCTGCAAACATCATTTCATTTTGTTTCTTTTGAGGATTGCTTGAAACGTTGGTTCTTTTGTTACTTGGACACTTCACGATTTTACAAAAATGGTTACAGTCCCAAGACATCGTGTTAATCCATTTTTTTTTATCTCCTCATCTTTTAAAGTGTTAACAATAACTTGGTTTATCTCCTTGGCCCTGAACTTAGATGATGGACTAAACAAAGTAGTTTCAAAGGTCTCTTCAATAATAGTTTGCATTGTATTCAGTTATTTCAAAAGGTTGTGTGCTAAAGCCTCTATATCATATGTTTGTCACTGTGAAAACGTGCCTGTATAGAAAAAACGTATATCACATTTACATGTTGTTAGCCAGGAAAGCCAAGGGGACTTGAGAATTCCTTTGATGGATGGAGAGAGGGAAACTTCTCTTTGGACCCCAAAATCATTAATACTTATCTTCTTTTGTAGCATAGGATAAGATGCAATATCAATATGATCAACTAGTGCGGGGTTACAATGAAAATGTGGTCTAGGAGAATGTCAAGGGATTTTTGTAAGTGAAAAAGGGAAATTTCATTGTAGGGTAGGAATTTTATTATAACATGGGGATATTTGTACCTTACCATATGGGCTTTGTAAATAATTTAAATAAGTATCGAGTGATTCAACTCTTTCATCCATTGTATCCAATTCTCTCAGCTGACATGATCTTTTTGGAGGGCGAGACTTCATAAATGCACTTATAAAATACATAACTTGTAGAAGTATTTTTCATGAAGTTGGAGACATTGAATTTCTCACTGAAGGTAAATTTTTTGGTTGTTGTTGAAAGGAATCACCAAAATTATCTTTCTCTCTATCCATTCCTTCAGGAACCAAGAGCACGAGTAGATGAAGGGTTTGCATCCATGACATTATATGCAGTTGCATTTACAAAGTGAAAAATCCCATACATACACTCAACATTATCAATAACACTACTCTATGGCTTATCAACAATAGATAAAATGTCCACCTGTTTATCTTGAATCACTTTTCCACTTGAAGGAAATATTTTTACTTAGTTGCTAGTGACAAAGATCTATGTTGTTGTACACACTAACTTTCTTTAGACAAAAGCGACAACTTACAACTCTTGGATCCATAATTACAATCAACTGCCTCAATATGTATAGGAAACATATCCCCTATGTGCTTGAGAGTTTATGCAAATGGTTCAACATCGATTAGAATTGGTACCTTCTATATAGTCTTTTTATCATACTCATTTTCAATTTCATTCTCGTTATTTGGAGAAGAATCCAACTCCATCATTTCATTAGCATTTTGTTGGTAGTCAACAACCTCTGTGGAAATATTAGCCACTATTAATTTGCATTCACTACTGGAACTCATCACATTTTATAAACGTGGGATATCTTGACCAAAGTTCTCTAAATATGTTAAGTTGGTAATATCTTACTTTTTTCCCCTTTCAAATGAAAAGATTCCATTTATGGATTGCACTCATTTTTTAATGTTTTGAGAACTAACCATTTTAGGTACCTTTTATTTGTGGATCCCTAAATTTTTACCTTTCTTGGGATCTGGCTTCGGAGGACTATTCCTTTAGTCACCGAAATCAAAGTTGGGGAGGGATGATTGGGAGGACTGTGGACTAGAACCATTAATGTCTTGGGATTAAGCTTGGGTGTGCCCCACTTATTATACCTTAGTTTTGTTGGAGTCTTAGTGGATGCAATGTACATATGAGAAGTGTAGGGACTGTGTTATGGTCTTCCTTGTGAGAATAGATGCCACGACTTGCCAAATAATGTATTTGGGTTTCTATTCCCATTCACTATTGCTTCGAGATCAATTCTCATGTCATTATAATTTCTACGACACTCTACTAATCCTTTGTTCATTTTTTTCAATTTTGGCATCCAACAAAGTATTTTTTGTAGTGTTTACTTGAATTACAAGGTCCACACAAAATTCTTTAAGACTTTTACTCAATTCTAGTGTGGAGGGAGCATTGGAAACATTGGAAAGTGAAGAAGACATGGTGTCGAGGCCCAACCTGGATCTGATACCAATTGGAAGAGAACATGAATTATAGAAGAATTTATGTATTCAATATTTATTTATTTATTATTCCATATCCAAATAGGTTTACAATAACGTGCATAAATACACAAGAATGAATATAGTCACCTCTTTAGACAATGGACGTCACTTAACATTGAAAATATAATTAATACAAACAACAATAAACATAATATACAATAAGGTACATTACAACTTCTAACGTACTTCTTGGCATCTTTGAAAAGAGTAAGCCAATAATACCCCAAATGAAGGACTTTGTATGCAGTTCTCTTGTCGGAAAAGTAACCTCCACATGGCTCATCGTGGAATGCATTTAATATGTCAAATACTTCATGATCTTACACACACCTCCAAATAATTAGATCAAGTCCAGAATGGAAAATTTCTCCACCAATCCAAGAATATGTGGCACCAAGTCTGACACTCCTCTACTTCTCCTTTGGTGAGAGGTGTTTAGGTAACTTCCATGTAGCCAAATAGTTAGCTATATCTGCAAACAAAGGAGATTTAGTAGATAATGCAAATATATGCTCATCAAGAAACTTATCATTTATAGGAACTAATTCACCTTCATTATGAATCATGGAAAGAAAATCTGCAACTACAATATGTATTCCAGGTCTGTCTAATATAGTGATATTAAATTCTTGTAGTAGAAGAATCCACTTAGTAATTATGCCATTAGTAATTGGTTTGTTCATAAGACATCTGATAACAGAATAGTCAGCGTGAATAAATTTCTCATAAACAGTGATGTAGTGCCTAAATTTATTGATGGCATGAACTACCGTAAGAAATTATGTTTCTGTAACTGTGTAATTCAATTCACGAGGTGTCATGTTTTTATTAAGAAAATAAGTGGCATAAGAAATATGATTTTATTTTTTTCTTAACACTGCTCCTAAAGTTGTATTTGAAGCATCCATGAATATGTGATATGGGAAAGACCAAATTGGCCCTCTTAAAACAAGAGCTACATAAAAAAATTCTTCAATGTTTCAAAAGCAGTTTGACAAGGAATATTCCAAAATAATTTACTATCTTTAGTGAGCAGTTTAAATAACGAAGATGTTGTTTTTGTGAAAATTTGAATAAATTGATTGTAGTAGTCTACATGTCCCAAGAAACACTTGACATCCTTTTGGGTCTTTGGCACTGGAATTTTAGAAATGACTTCTACTTTTGTCAGATCAACCTTTATTCCTATAGATGATATACAATGACCCAAAACAATTACTTCATTAAGCAATATATGACATTTTTCATGACTTAATGAAACATTAGTTTCTTGACATCTGATCAAAACTTTTTCAAGATTTTCTAATTTTTCCTCAAAAGTATTTCCATAAATGGTGAAATCATCCATATATATTTCTACATAATCATGGATCAAGTCAGAAAAGATACCTAGAACAACACGTTGAAAAGTATCATTGCGTAAAACAAAAGGTAGTACTTTGTAAGCGTACGTCACCCATGGGAATGTGAATGTCGTTTTATTGTAATCTTTTGGAGTGATTTGAATTTTATTATAACCACTAAACCCGTCAAGAAAATAAAAATATTTTTTTCCTGCTAAGGTATCTAAAACTTGATCTATAAATGGTAGGGGAAAATGGTCTTTTAAGGTAGCTTTATTCAATTCCCTATAATCTATGCAAACATTCCATTTACCATTCTTTTTAGGAACAACTACTAAAGGAGAAACTCATTGACTGTCATAAATTAGATATATGAAATTCACATTTAGTAATTTTTGCAGTTCTTCTTTTACCATTTCCTTCAAAATTAGATTCATATGTGTTTTGGGTTGTCTGATTGGCCTGGAATTTTCCTCTATATAAATGTGATAAGTACATGTATTAGGATGGATTCCACACCTATCAATATATTCTCATGCAAATGCACCAGAATACTTCTGTAGCTTTTGAATTAATTGTTCTTTTTGAAATTCTTCAAGTTTAGAGTTTATATTCAGGGTTTTCCCTTGATGAATTTCAACAACAATGCTACCTAAATCTGATATTGAATTAACAAAAAACATTGAACCAAAAAGTGTTGATAAAGTGTCCATAGTACAATTTTCCTGAAAATTTATGTCCAAGATATGATTAAAAGTATGCTTCCCCCTAGGATATTGAGTAAAATTATAATTATTGATAAAATTGATGGTTTGATTTTCTTCAATATCCTCTTTTAAATTCATAGTTTGGTATGTTAGGGTCCTATAATCATAGGTGACTTTATTCTTCAACTATCTATTTGGAATTTCTCTCGTGATGAAGACATCTGGATTGCTTGGCTCAGTTGATTTCTCTTATCCCTCCATATTCTTATGGTATTTATCATTCATGGTGATTGTCATCATGTCATGAGTCATCAATTGAGTTAGTGGGTCATCATTAAATTCATAATCATGTTTCCTTTGTTTTCCCAAAGTTTACCCTATCCCTTTCCCCCTTATCAGAACAAGTTTTCTATCATGGAAACTTGTATAAACTCACTATGAAGGAAACCAAATACACCAAGCATCATATATAAAAAATAAGGAGGTGATTGGCATGATTTTTAGGGTTTTGTGGTCATTTGTTGTACACAGGGACAATTTTTCTTCAAAATAATTTTATGACCAAATGAATATGAATTCGAAAAACGTGAAAGCGGTTTTTGTCAATAGTAAACAAAGGAACAAAAACCTCCTTCAGTTTATACACAGGTATTATGATTCAAGAGAAATTCCCAAAATACAGTTGCTACAGGGGGATTGCTGCACTTTTGGACAAATTTACTTCAAGTCAGTTTTTCAGGGGTTTGGAACAAGGGTTTTCAATTCTTGATGGCTCTATTGTTTAATATACATCTCCATATTTCCAACCATACATATTTCATCACAAAAATCCTCTGGGAAAGCCTCCAAACACCCTTTTGAAATGGCGTTATGTTTATGTTGTATTGTCGCTGCGCTTCTGCAGTTTTTAGTGACCAAATTCAAAATTGAAATGTGAACAAATGAGAAATTATTTTTGAAAACTAGAGGATTTTTTTGTTAAAAACATACCAAGTAACAAAAACCTCTCTCAATTTTGTAAAATTACTTATTTTTAGAGAGATATCGCTACATATTTGAGCCTTAGTTTTGCAAAAAACCCAGAAAATTGATAATTTCGGGCATGTACAGAAACGCAGCGCCTTCGCTTTTCCTCACAAGCTCCAAATGACAAAAAGTTTATATTTTTGGAAATCCATTGAAGTGTAATTCACATAAATATACCTGGTTTGCAAAATGAAAGCCTATTTTTGGAGGAAAATGCAAAAACAACGCTGAAAACTAGCTCTATGCCACCCTTTTGAAGAGGTCACTGTGCTTCTGGGGTGATGTTGGAAAAAATGAATTTTGGGAATCTTACTAAGGTATTTTTGGAGATTTCAAGATTTTTTGGTTTTCTACATTGGACAGGCTAAACGTTCAAATCAAAAAATCAGGAAAACCAAGCTCAAAAGGTCCTCAAAATTCATCATCAACTGGACGTTGTGATTCTGTAATTTGGACGTTGCTCATCTGTGTAATTCCTGCGTTTTTGGAAAAACTCGCCAGTTTTGGAAGTTATGAAGTCAAACTTTGGTTTTTACCTATGTAATTCGAATTTTAATGATGGTAAATGAGTTTCATGGACCAAGTATTAACTTTTTCATGTAAATGGTGGCATTTAATGTATTAAAAAAGTCAAAGATCTATTGAGCTAAAAGAGGGGAAATATGTTTCTACCTCCTTAGTCTTTGGGTATGGTTGAGATTTTCTTGTGATTAGTTCCTAAAATGATGGATTCGAACCTTAGAGGTAGGATATGAGTTCCTTCTCTATATTAAAACAATATTGTAATCCAAGAGTTGGGGTTGGACCTGAAGGGAAGAATGGTATTGAAAAATTACCATTCATTGTAAAGACTGTCATGATGGTTTCAAGTGACTCTTTTTTATGAATAAAAAGACATTTATTCTTCAAGATTCCTTTATGTAATTTTTTTTCTCCCTGGTTTCACATTATGTTATATTTCTTTATTGTTTATAAGAAGATTATGTTTCAGGATTTGTTTCAAACACCTTGTTCTAGCATTAAACAATATTCATGTTTTTCTTCTGAAATTTGAATGTAGAATTCAGATAAGCATTGCTTTGCATTTGAAGTAACCCTTGATCTGTTCCTCTTTTCCCATTTCTCAAACTACAAATATCCACTGACATGACTATCTTGCCTTGTTACATATGATATCAGTTATTCCCTCATTTGATCACCTCAACCTTTTGACTCCATTTTGCCCAATTGGCCCTTTTTTGTTGTCCCAACCAAAAACTCAAAAACAAACCTTCTATCCTCATACCTAGCCTAATATCCAATCCAAAACAAAGTTAAATCATACAGAGAGATCCCTCTCTGAGTCTTGGAGGGATAGATGCTTGACTCCAAGTGGTTTTGTGATTACATATGTCAATTTCTCCTTCAGTCTGAGAAATTACAGAGTGCTAACATGGTCAATAGTTAAAATGGGTTGTACTATTTCTTCAACATTATTTGCATCTTGAAAGCATTGTGTAAGTTCTGATTCAGTTAAATATTTGGAAGGTGGATACAAATTGAATTTATTAACTTAATCTCCAAGTGAAATTATCATGTCTCCCGATCTATAATTGATAAAAGCATCAAATCTAGCTAATCATGGCCTCCCTAAGATTAATGGATGACCACCCAAGTTAGATTTAGGTTGTAAAACCACAAAATCTACATGGCACTCCCAATAATCTAAATAGACTATGATGTCCTCTAATACACCTCCTAGTTTTATTGTTGATCTATTTACTTGTTGTAAAACTATAGGTGTATGACGAAGATTAGACAATTGTAATTCATCCATAGTTGATTTTGTCATAACATTATTGCAGATCATAAATCTATTAATGTGTTTGAAATTGAAACATTATTGATATGAATTTTTACAATGGGACTACCGTGATCGACAAATTTTTGCATATAAATTTTACGTGACATTAGATCTGCCAATTTACCAATAAATTGCATTGTCTGTTGGTCTTTTCTATTCCCCCCTGATTTCTTTAAACACAATTCCCTTATTGTCTTAGCATAGATTAGTATATCTTTGATTTCTTGCAATAATAGAATTTTAATACAAACATTCTTTAACTCATCTAATAAATCATATTCAATTTGTTGGATTTGCTTATTTAAAGTCAACCTTTCTGGGAAAGGAGGAGTTTTATATTGTTGTGATTGATTTATTGTAGAGGAATAACTTATTTTACTGTATTAGGACTATTATTATTGTTTGTTTGATTAGGATTTTCCTGCTCTATTGGTTCTTCAATAATAATAGGAGCATCCTGATAAAGTACTTTTCTTGATCTAAGAAGAATGTCATTTAGATCAAGAGGAGTAATCATATAGGTGGGGAATTTTTATAGATCGACATTGTAAGCGGGTTGAGATACTTTATTGTTGGGGTTAGGAAAGGGTTGTGCAGGT
>ML785673.1:267872-305767 GCA_009831015.1 Picea engelmannii | reverse complement strand
ATGTAAAAACTCAAATGGATGCATGAAAGAGACACAAGAAATAGCTAGCAAATGAGACTGATCTTCAAAATGATAACACCTAGGAGAAGTATGGGAGCTTATGAGTCCCCTTTTCCTCCTTGGGAGGGCTCTTGAATCCCCCAAATACAAATATCTCTTTCTTCTAACAATGGAAAATGGAAATACAATGGGGAAGACTGGATTTTCAAACTTCTCAAGAGGAGAGAAGTGCAACGCTTGCTATGAATGTTCAAGAGGCTCTAAGAGAATGATGGCTTTGCCAAAACCAAATGAACAACATAACAATACTCAAAATTCTTATTTTTTTTTGCACACCTTGGTCATGTATTTATAGGACAATTGCAAGCTTTTTCTTAGCTTTCTCATAGTGTGAATGGGATCCCTTTGCAGGTACTTCCCATACTTTCAGTAGCCCCAATGAGATATTTCTGGTCGATCTTGTGGTCTTGTCATGGCACACTTTGACTTATAAGTGGTTGATTCCCGAACAAGTGCACTAATGTGCCATTTCCACATTTGCAAGGGTTCTTGTGGAGACAGTCGCATAGACCACACAATTTGTGAATTCAACATCGTGTTGGCTTGTGTTGTGTGTGTGAGTAGGCCTTGGTAAATTTGTGCTGAAATTCAATGAATATTTGCATAGTTTTCCTTTTGAATAGGTTATGTAAATGGTTGAGGTGTGGTGATCAATGTGTTGTCCTGATATTGTCTTCAAACATTGATTGTATTGTTGTGAGCACTTTTTTGGTGATAACAGATGGCCCCTGATGTGTGAGGTTAGGAGAATATGTATAGCCGAAATACATCATTGTTTCTTTTGGTGATGATGCCATTGTGTAGAATCAGGAGACACTTTGTATTGAGGAATTGTGAGAGTGATCCATTGGAGGGAGAGGGGAATAACACGTGGACCAAGTATTTTCAAAAAAATAAAATTTTGTACAAAAGAGGCGGGCATGCCCCATGCTCGTGTCATGAAACTAGAATGATATAATTGAAACTGAAAATTGTTGATGAAGTGGATATCTGTTGTGCCCTCATGGGCATCAATAATGACAGATGACCATTTTTATAAATGAAATCGCTCTGAATCAAGGAATGAATGACTTGGAGGCATTGATGGCCTATAAAATTTAGAGGTCTTTGACTATTAATGAAAACTGCAACGGTCGCATACTAAGACCCACCGTAACATGAAACTTTGTTGAGGTTGAATGTTAGGGGAGTCAACAACATCAAAAAATGATGATGACTCTTTCTGTTTCATCCAAGACTGCTCAAGAATGAGAGGCAAGCTACTGCTACCTTCCTTGAAACTTGTGTTGACGTTGAAAGGGAAGGGGGCACGACTGCATGAAGCAAAGGGATTCTTGACATTGATTTGATCAAAATGGTGGAAAAAACTTTATGGAGGAAAAGGTGAATGAACTGGTGACATGGACGAAGTTCAAAATGTATGGGACTCAAGAACTTCCCTTGGTTGGGGGAATATGGAATGATGGAAACAACCATAAAACATGATCTAGTGTTATGGGGACGACTAAATATTGAGTAAATTGTGTTGAATGAGTGAGACTACAAAGGGGTGTAGGATAGGTCAAAATTCAGAGGTTTGGGACATGGGTTTTTCTTATAGTTGATATTTTGGCCACGATAAGGGTAGTTTGTATAGATGATTGTAAAAGTAGGGTGCCCCAACCAAGGACGACATGGTTTGTTGTGTGCCAAGGAAAGGTAAAAAATATAGAGGTTTGGGACAAGGGTGTCTGTGATAGTCATGATTTTGGCCACAATAAGGGTAGTTTATAAAGTTGATTGTGAAAGTGGGGTGCCCCAACCAAGGGTGAAATAGGTTGTTGTGTGCCAAGGAAAAAATTTCCATCGGCTACAATGGTCAACATATATGAAATTGTTGAAAACAAAGGGTGCTTTATACAATTACCAAATGAATAACGGATAATGGGGTTTGATAATACACATATTGAAACGAGTGCCCTAGTGAAGTGTGGCTTGGCCTTCTTGGGGCACAAGTGTGTAGGAGTTGACTGATGAAGCGTGGGAGCCCCATAGGTGGGTTTTTGTATCGGGTAGTTAAATGGAGGATGATATTGCATATGGGAAATTGATGTTGGATGAAATGGAGGGTTAATAATGATGCAAAGGTTCATCTAATGTAACCAAAACAATATGATGTGGGAGTCCATCCAGGGCAGGCTAGAAAAATGATGAGAAGAAGTATGAGGCTCATTCTCTAAGGTGAAAGAATACTAGGACTCCTAATATTAAGGGGAAAAGATTAACATGAGTTTCAATTTTCCAAGGGGGAAAGCATCCATGGAAAAAGTTATGTAGGTGAGAATGCTATCGAATGACAGTACCTGAATGCAAAAAAGGTAATGGTGTTGCGGATTCAGGTGTGGGGATCCTAAGGGTAAATGTCAGGGGGTTTGATTGGGAGATGAAAATGTTTGTAAAGGGATAGATTTCATGCTAGTGTTGAACACATACCTAAAGGGGCCATGGGTTGGCCAAGACTGAATGAGTTGTAAGTCTTCATAACAAGCATCTACATACAAAAAAACAAATACTCGACGTGAAAAATATCCGATGATAAAGAACATATGACCACTATTTGATAGAAATGATAGTGAGCAAGCATACCTATGCTTTTAACATTGGTGGGAAAAATGGTCCCTTGATGAAAATTTTGGGTGCCCCTAGAAGGAGGCCAAGGAAAAATGAGTTCCTATAAGAGGTAATCCTGAAGGAGGGTAGGGAACAATGATTTCCTAGAAAAAGGAACTCCTTGAGGGAGGCTAGGGAATAATGAGTTCCTGAAAAAAACACTCCCTAAAGGAGGCCAGAGAACCATGGGTTCCCAAACAAGGACCTCCCTAAGGGAGGGCAAGTAATTATGGGTTCCTGGAAAAGGAACTCCCTAAAGAAGGCCAGGGAACCATGGGTTCCCAAACAATTCCCTCCCTAAGGGACCCTAAATAATGATGGGTTAATGGAAAAGGAACTCCTTGAAGGAGGTCAAGGAACCATGGGTTCCCAAACAATTACCTCCCTAAGGAAGGCCAAGGAACGATGGGTTCATGGAAAAGTCACTCTCTGAAGGAGGCCAAGGAACCATGGGTTCCCAAACAAGGAACTCCCTAAGGGATTCCATGGAATAATGGGTTCCTAAAAAAGACACTCCTTGAAGGAGGCTAGGGAATCATGGGTTCCCAAACAAGGCACTCCCTAAGGGAAGCCATGCAACGATGAGTTCCTGAAAATAGGCACTCCCTAAAGGAGGAAAGGGAACCATGGTTTACCAAACAAGGCCCTCACTAAGGGAATCCATGTAATGATGAGTTACTGAAATAAGGCACTCTCTGAAGGAGGCCAGGGAACCATCGGTTCTCGAAAAAGGCCCTCCCTAAGGGAAGCCACAAAATGATGAGTTCCTGAAAAAGGCACTCCCTAAAAGAGGCTAGAGCATAATGAGTTCCTAGAAAAGGAACTCCCTAAAGGATGACAAGGAACCATGGGTTCCTAAACAAGGATCTCTGATCCAAGTGGATATTGGTGGCCACCCACCTGTTCCAATTAGCTTCTCTTGACAATTGTTAGTTCATCGCGTTCTTTTGTACTTCTTTGTAATTGTGGGTTCTACACTTCTGGGGCTATATGAATCCCTACACATATACCAGGTGTATACTTGTGGCCTCCAACATAATCCAACTGGCTTATTTTGGATGTTTTCATGTCAACACTTCTTTATGTACTTCCAAGGCCATTTTGGGGCCCTAAACAATGTTTTTTTGGATTTCCACAATCAAACTATAGATGAAGTCAAATCTTTATAGTATAATGTGTATTTCTCAAAAAGACCTTTCCAACGGGCTATCATGCGCCTAAAACGAAGATCGTATGCAAAAGTTACGACCCCGGGAAGTTGAGGTACCAACTTACCCATCAAGGCTCACATGACTTTTGGCGTTTCACCTCCTAGGGTTAGGTTTTTGGATGTCTAGGGTTTTGGAATTCATGAGTAATGATAAAAAGGCCTTTGGAGCCTCATTGTAATCATTCTTCTCAGACGGATGCGCTTAGCAGTCACATTTCTTCTCAGATATAGCTACCACCATTCGAGCAAGTTGTTTCAGTTATGTAGTTTTACAGTTTCAGCCTATTTCATTTATTCAATAGAAGATATTATTCACTAGATATATGTGTTGTTCTTTGTATCTATGTGTTTATTGTATTCAATATGTTAATAAGTTCATTTCACTCCTAAATCCGAATCAGTGGTATCAGAATGGTCTGATCTTCATTTATTTTTTTCTTCATGCATGTCCCCAACAAGATCTGGGTACAAGAAGTTGGGACTTGAACCAATCAATACTTTGCAAGATAGGTCATGTTGAGCCCCAAAAAAAACCATGGGGGACGGAAATAAATATGATGGAGCGGGAGATCCTTTTAAAATGTTGCTTGAGGAAGCCCTTGCGCGACAAAGGAATGAAATGATGGACAACTTTTCACAAATCCTTCGACGACTACCCACATGAGAAGCATATTCATCAAGCGATCATGCAACCCCCTTCAAGGTACATGTAAATTTTTATATTCCATTATTATAAGGAATGATAAATGTGGATTCTATAGATAAATGGTTGAATCTGCTCGAATGGTATTTTTTGGTCCACAATTTTTTCGATAGGGAAAAGATTAATTTTGCACTCCTCAAAGATTGTTCCCCATGTTAAGGACTGGTGGGATACTTACTCTGAGAAAAGGGCCATAGAGGAATCTGTAATCTTTTTGGTCCCCCCTACATGGGATTCCTTTCTGGATTCCATTAAATAACAATACTACCATGTGGAAGCTATGAGGACTAGTACACCAGATGGATCACCCTATGTCATGAAAGGGACTAGATAATACCAGATTTCACCAATATTTTCCATACCCTGCACACCAAATTGGGTATCAAAGACTCTGAGTGAAATCTGGTGCTCAAATACTGTAGTTGTTTTCATAGATACATTCATACAAAATGGAGTTTCTAGACATTGCATCATTGGGTATGGATTATAGATATGTTGTCAAGACAGAGCAAAAATTTAAGTAGAATAGGCGAGAGATTGGATCTGCAAACTCCTCACAGTCGAAGCAGAGAAAAGGTGGCCCTGACCCACACAAAAAGGGACAGAGAAAAGATGGCCACTCTCAGGACAACCAGTCCAAGACGCAACACAAAAAGGGTAATGAGAAGTTGAAGAAGGACATGTGAAAATGGTCTGAATACCATAAAATCCCTTGCCACAACACCGAAGAATGTCGCTCTAAGAAGTCTCTTGTGGCTAAGTTGAAGGCTTCTGAGTCAGACGCTGATTCTGACTCTGAATCAAATCCAGAAGGAGGGAAGCAGATTATCAATGTTGAACCTAGTGCCATTGTTGCTACCACCAAAGTCCATCCAAGTGAACCAAAAGAACCAGAGGAAGGGGAACACCTCTTTTACTCACAGATGTGGGTAAAGTGAGTTATGCTTCATTTCATTATTGATAGTGGAAGTCAGAAGAACCTGATCTTAGTAGAGGTCATAAAGTAGCTGGACTTGTAGATGAAACCACACCCACAACCCTACACCATCGACTGGCTTCGCCAAGGAAGAGATCTTTGTGTTAGCAAGCAATGTCGTCTTCCCTACGACATCAAACCTTTCAAATTTGAGGTATTGCGTGATATTTATCCCCTTTAAGTTTGTGATGTTCTTTTAGGACAACCATATTTGTGGAAGCGTCATGTTGTGTATGATTTTAGACCCCACAGTGTTATTATTACTTTGGGTAGACAATTGTACAGGATACCAGAGTTAGCACCGCCTATCGCTATTTCTCTAATCTCTGCTAAGCAATGTAGTAAGGTCATTTCACAGACCGATAAGTTCATATTCTTCGCAATCCGTGATTGAGACAAGTAGAAGGTCACTACCACATCCGTGGAATCTAAACAGAGCCTCTCTTTGCATCAAAATCAAGTGGACGAGATCGTGGAAGAGTACAGAGACATCTTCTCCTCACTCATTGGGGTACCGACGCACTGCCAAGTCAAGCATCCAATTGATCTAACCCCTGGTGCACCTCTACCTAATGGACCAATATATCATCTCTCATTGATGGAAAATGAAAAAATCAAGCATCATATCCAAGAGCTTCTTTAAAAAGGGCACATCAAACCCAACTCCTCCCCTAGCAGAAGCCTGATTGTATTGGTGAAAAAGAATGACGGGACCTGGCAGCTTTGCATTGATTACAGAGCATTAAACAAAATCACAGTTAGGAACATGTACCCAATTCCCATAATTGATGACCTTATTGATCAACTCAAAGGGGAAAATTTATTCAGCAATATTGACCTAAAGTCTGGATACCACCAGGTTCCCATCGAACCAACTGGTGTATGGAAGACAACTTTCAAATCTAAAGAATGTCTCTCCGAATGGTTGGTCATGCCCTTTGGCTTAACAAATTCACCAACCACTTTCATGAGTTTGATGGATGATGTATTGAGACCCTTCGCCAAATCTTTTGTGGTGGTATATTTGGATGACATCCTCATCTTCAACAGAACTTGGGAGGGCCACATGCAGCATATTCAATAGGTTTTGAGCACTCTACGACAGCACAAGCTATATGCCAACTTAGAAAAATAATCCTTTGGCATGAACATAGTCCAATACTTGGGATACATTGTTGATTATCATGGAGTATGTTAGCACCAGAAGTCACCTCTGGATTGCGTCAGAGGTAAGCCCGATACCCATCAATTTGTATGTCACAATAAATAGTTTAAGGGGTGGTCTAATGGATGTAGTCTCAAGGTTATATCGCTTTAACTCAAAAAACCAGGTTGGTATGCCTAAGGCAAGTGAGGTCTTGATCTTACTTTAGTTAGTAAGTTGCAGTAAAGGGTGAGTATGGGTAAGAAATGGTGAGGCGATATAAGGGCCTACTGTGGACATTTGGTCTTCCAGCAGCCTAAGGAAGAAAAGCTTCAAGAATGAGATCCTCTTGGACTCAAAGCTTCAGACACTAAGATATGTCTAAATGTTGGCACGGGGGTAGAACCAGGGTTCAACGCTACAACAACGCACCAACAAAACCCTAACTATCGACCCTTTTGGCAACACCTGCAAAGCAGATGAAGTCTCACCCGAGGTAGAGGCAGGGGTGGTTGCAAGACTCCAGTGTCTGCAACCTTAGCTGGAACATAGATCTGTGATTGTAACACTTTAATAGAGAACTTAGAAGTTACAGTTCATCAATATTCTCCTTTAGCTTACAGCGCAGTAAACCCTAATAACAGAACGATGTAGTATTCACACAGATCTAATATAACCAAGCACTAAGAACATCAACATTGGTAAGATCTAACATTCATTCACATTATTTAGCACTAAGATATCATATCAGATTCATATAACATACATCAATGCACTAATCATTTAATAACATACACAAGAGAACACCCAAAACGCACAAAGCAACCACAACACGGGATATACATGGTTCACCCACTCCTTGGGGCTACATCCACAAACTCTTCTTCTCTTTATTATCTTTTGTCAATCATCTATATACACTGAGCCACAAGATCCTACTCATCATGGGACAGGAGATCTGTGCGCACTTCGTCAGATCCTCCTTCCCTGAGCTGGGTTACAGCACTAAGCCTTTACACAGTCCCTTACAATTCCTTGCACTTAGCTCTACAAGTATTACACAGTATGCACAAAGCATTCAAGACCATTCGCACTTAGCTCATTAGCACTAAGCCTTCATTCACTACTACTTACATTGCCTAGATTTCCATTTATACATTACAAAATCGGGCCTAAGCATGGGTAAACCCATGGGTCGACATTCCCATACCCATTACATAATCCTGAATCCCCAAAAAGGGCCCTAAAAGGGGCCGAGATCCCGTGATCTCTGCTTCGTCTTGCGCTCCACCTTCGACAGCCTATCAAAGTCCCAAAAATAGGTCTAACATTACCAAGGATCCTCAAAACTTGGTCAAGGGCCAACAGGCCCCCAACACTCACCTGTGACTCGTCCTGAGTCACTCTGCTCTGGGTAGCTTTCCTTCAAAAGCCTTGATCTTGGCTCGAGCTACTTTGACTTTCTTCTATGCCACAACCTCTTGTTCAACAAACTCTTGGATAACAACTTCGTTGACAGGTCCCTCTATGCGTTGTTTTGTTGTAGTGATGACTTGCTCTTGTTCTGTTCCTCGACCTTCGATCTCTATGAACAGTTGGCAAGCCTCATCATGTATAGGTTGGAGCCTCTAAGTCACTTCCATGACTTTGCTCTAAATGGTATGGATCTGCTACTAGGAAGTGCGCTTCTCTTGGGATCACTTCATCATTTCAACAACTGACAGGGGCTTCAACTGCGCCTGTATTGTTTCTTCTCGATACTTCGCCTCTTGGAGCTGTGACTCCAGTGCCTTCAGTTCTAGATTTTCAGTGAGTTGCTCATAGGTGTGGGTACTGTGATCACTTATTTTCTTACATTCCATGGCGAGGGCTTTGATTCACCCAACTGCGCTTCAAGCAGTTGCTTCTCTTTGATCCCTCACATCCCGTGGGGTGTTGAGCATTGTGCGGAGCTCTAAGTATACTATTTGTTGTTGTAGTTGCTGGATAGATTCTATGAGTTTCTCTACTTGATGCACGATTCAGTCTTCTGCTTGTGGCTCTAAGCCTATCATAGAGCGAAGTTCTTTGTTGATTGCTTCTTTCACTTCGAGTTTCTCTGTGATCAACTGTTCTTTTTCTTCCTGAATCTGTTCTTTCTCTTTTTCAAACTTCATCTGGAGAGAAACCTTCTCCTGCTTTGCAAGTCGGCGTTGTTCTATAAGTACTCCTTGTACTTTCTTCAAGGCTTGGGTGGCTTGTTCTATTTCTTCTTGTGCATGACGAAGGCGAGCTTTGATCGCATCAGCTAGTCAGCGAAGTTGGGTTGGCTCATCTCCCAACTCTAGTTCTTTTGATGGCAGGGGCGCAATGGAAAGTGCGTGATTGGACTCAAGGGCATGTTGTACCCCTTGGAGTTCGACCTCAGTTCTGTCGTACATTTCCTCCTGCTTGGCTTCTTGTTTCTCCATGATTTCCTGTGAGGCGTCGTTTAGGGATGTTATGATGAAGTCAAAATCATCGGTAGTGAGTACAGTCTGCATCTTGGTCACATTGGCTCTAGATTTATTTCGGGAAGAAGGTTTTGAGGGAGAAACATTCCTCTTCTTTAGGGGATCGGTCTCATCTCTAGGCGGTGTTACTTCACCTTGCCTTTGCTCATATTCTTTTCCATTTATCTCTTCTGCTCCGTTATCACCCTCTTGGTCGAGTGATACTGAGGCAGTCTTTTCTGAGCGACTACTTAAGTTTTGGACCTCTTCGGCATTCTTCCTTCTTCTGGGTTTGGGTGTATCATGTTATTTTTGCGTGGTCTCTGGGCTGTCAGGGTTAGACATCTCTGCAGGATCTATGGGAATAAGGAGGTCTATCGACTAGTCCTCAGTGATCTCCTCAAGGTCCTCTTCCATGAGCTTGTATTACGACTGAAGCTCCTCCTTATGTTCATCTTCTCGCATTGTAATATAGATGAAGTGTCGATCTGCACTGAACTTCATCAGGGGTCAGAATCGTTGTAGGGTGTTCGAAGTCATGTGAGGTTCAGCTTCGATGGCTCTCTTAAGTTGGAGGTAATATGTATGAAAAACTGCATTCTACTGCCACTGCTTACTTATATCGCTCGAGTACCAAAGCGTGGTGAACTTCGTAGCAAGCGGATCGAATGGATCGATGTTCGAGAAGGTCACACCTTCCGGCATTTCTCAAGCAACAAACACAATGAGGATCAAGAGCCAGCTAAAATGGAATTCATATCCCTGATCCTGTGCTTCGTGGCAGTCTAGTTCAAGTTGATTAACTAGGTACTTCGCCCAATTCATTTGTAGACCTTCCACGCACTTCCCTGCAAGGTCAACGACAAATCCTGTGACCTGTGTGGGTTGGTTCTTCCTTACTAGCTTTCCTGCAATTAATTGGCATGCTAGGCACACTGCGCCATTCTAGATGGAAGCTACCTTGTAGCCTCGCGTCCCCTTCTAAATATCTTTGTATGTATCCTTGATCTTCTGTGCTAGTGCACGATCTGTGGATTTTCCTAGATAGAAGTCATGCATATCAGGTCCTTGCATACTCAATCCTGTGATCCTATGGATAAGCGTCAGATTGACTATGATACGGTGGTCGAGCCATAAGTAGCCGCCATGGTAACATGAAAGTAGTAGCTTGACACAGCTGTTCACCTCCTGGTGCCTTCCGAAGTGTGGGATTTTCATTACATTTAGTAGGGTGGACTGCGTGAGGTTCATCATCCATGGCTGGGGGGTTATCTTCGAATTCATCCCCTTTGTCTTGGTCAAGTATTTATAAGGGGCGAGCATACTATGGTTCTTGCGATCTCCGAGGTTGAAGTTGTTGAACTTCAACATTGCGATCTTGTCCTGTTGTGCTCTTACTACACGTATCCCTTTCGGGAGGTACGCAGTAACCATGGTGTACTCAAAATATCTTAGCACACTATCTCGACTCATTGTGTTGACCAGAGGTGGGATGTAATCGGGAAATATGGTCAGGATCAGCTTCGCATTTTCTAGTTCATCTTTGTGCTTGGTTCTCTTCTCTACTTATGGTTGGGATGGTCTGGATCGATGAGCAATCGACATAGAGACTTGCACTCCTCTCGTCGACGACGCTTGTACACCCACAGACATTACTCTTTCAGCCATGAGGTCAATGATAACTTCTTCGACAATTTTCTCTCCAACGCTGAGCTCATCTGGCATGCATGCTCGTGGTTGAAATCTCAAGTTTGAAGAGTAACTACTCAATGCAATGGGATGGATGGTGATAGCACAATGATCATTGTGCGGAATAAACTAATATGTGGGCTCAGATAATCACGGTTGGAAAAAGTGTTCTCGGTGCAATGCTTGATGGAATAAGTAGATAACTCGGCAACAAATCTCTCCAATGGGTGAGAATCCTTCATTAACTCAGTTCTGTTCATTACGGCGTGGTCCCAATAGTCTAATGGCGAGTTGTCTAACCATAAATGCATTTCTACCTATTCGAGGTGTCGGTCTAACGGTTATACTGCTCCCAATGGATATATTGCTTCGCTATGGTGAGGTTCCATGTGGCGCTGTTATGATATCCCAACGAAGTTCCAATTTTGCAAATTTTCCTTCTGCGAATTTCCCTCTGGAACCTTCTGTAACTTTTCGATCTTAGTTCTCTTCTTAATTAGTTTTCTAGCCTTCTTTCCAGTGAGCTTCATCTCAGTATTCCTTTTTCTATTCTGATTCTTATCTCCTCTTGGCATAGTAACTTCGCGTTGTTGATATTCTTTCCTAGGATTCAAGGGTAGTACTTCTTCTCTATCTGGGGTAGGTATTTCAATCTTCTGCGAGTCTTCTTGTGTTCTTGCAACTTTGACATCCAAGTCTCTGGTGTTAAATAGCTTTGCTCTGTTCTTCTGTTCTTCAATCAAGTGTGTGATCCTCCTAGTCATGAAATCTTTTAATTCTTTCTTCTTCTTCTCTAAGACTTCTTCTTCCTTCCTTCTGATCTCTTTCAATCCAAGGTTTTCCTAATAATATAGCAAATGGACCGTTGTGCTAAATGAATTTAACTACCTCAAAATCTTCCTCTGTCAAAGTTCCATTGGCGTTCATAGATATCTGAGTGAGATTTCCACATAGGGTTATCAATTTTCCTCTGAATAATATTATTCCTCCTAATGAAGAAATCATATCAAGCTCCCCTAAAATTTCCCAAGTTCTTTCTGTCATGATATTCACTTGTGTTTCCTCATCCAGAACACAGTCAATGTTGAAGTCTCTTATTCTTGTTTCAATGCACTCTTTTTATTTGAAGATCTTTAATAAGTTGATATGTCGGTGGTCATTCAGGGTTTGTTTCATCTGTAGTGATACTTTCTTTGATTCTTTCCAGGGTTCTGCCATAATCTCAATTTTTGGATCTGCCCTAGGGTTTTCTTGTCTTAGATTCATTCTTTCAATCTTAGAAATCATTCTAGGGAAATCTAAAACTTCATGGTCCATAGCTTTACAACATAGAAAACTAGGTATTCTACATGGGCATTCCTTAGCCAGATGTCTCGGTCTTCTACAATTGTAACAAATGGTTAATCCTCATTTTCTTTTAAATGATCCCCAACCTTTCCTTTACTGTGCACTAATATCATAGTATCTAGCCTGCAAAAAAATCTGTCTGGGATCCTGCATCCATTTGTTAGTCCAAACATTCTCTCTATGCATAGGTATAACATATCTTTCACTATTCTTATCATATCTACTCATATCAAATATGTTTTCATCTCTCAGTGCCCTAGTTTTCAAGCTAGGACAAATCTTATCAAACATACCTAGATCCATACTTTAGAAATAAAAATTTACACTAATCTTATCTTCAGCAGAGCACAAATCTTCCAAATCTAAAACTTTTCACTATTCTTACCTTCATCAGAGCACAGAGTTTGCAGATATTACCTCTTTAAGAAAAAAATCTCTTTTACCTTTCTCAGAGCACAAAGCTTTCAAATCTTACCTATTTTCTTCAGATATGACCCTTCTTCTTGGCACAGAGCTTCACAGGTCAAGCTGAATGTTGCGCACTAGGGAAACAAATATATGCACGAATCTTTCACAGTTTCATGTCGGATCTTCACACAAAGCTTCTTCTTCCTCAGTTCCTAGCAATCATAGTTTCAGGTCCCAGCAACGGAACCATTTGTTGTCACAGGGGCAGACCCAAGGTTCAACGCTGCAACAACACACCAACAAAACCCTAACTACCGGCCCTTTCGGCAACACCTGCGAAGAAGATGAAGTCTCACCTGAGGTAGAGGCAGGGGTGGTTGCAGGACTCCAGTGTCTGCAACCTTAGCTGGGACACAGATCTATGATTGTAACACTTTAACAGAGCACTTAGCAGTTACAGTTCATCAATATTCGCCTTTAGATTATAGTGCAGATAAACCCTAATAACATAACAATACAGTATTCACACGGATCTAATATAACCAAGCACTAAGCACATCAACATAGGTCAGATCTAACATTCATTCAAATTATTCAGCACTAAGCTATCATATCATATTCATCTAACATACATCAGTGCAATAATCATTTAATCACATAGACAAGAGAACACCCAAAACGCACAAAGAAACCACAAAATAGGATATATGTGGTTCACCCCCTCCCTGGGGATACGTCCACCAACTCTTATTCTCTTTATTATCTTCTGTCAATCATCTATATGCATTGAGCCACAAGATCCTACTCTACATGGGATAGGATATCTGCGCGCACTTCACCAGATCCTCCTTCCCCGAGCTAGGTTATAGCACTAAGCCTTTACATAGTCCCTTACAATTACTTCCACTTAGATATGCAAGTATTACACAATATGCACAAAGCGTTCAAGACCATTTGCACTTATCTCATTAGCACTAAGCCTTCATTCACTACTACTTACATCGCCTAGCTTTCTATTTATACATTACAAAATTGGGCTTTAGCATGGGTAAAACCATGGCCGACATTCCCATACCCATTACATAATATTGAATCCCAAAAAAGGGCCCGAGATCCCATGATCTACGCTTCGCCTTGCGCTCCTCCTTTGACAGTCTGTCGAAGTCCCAAAAATAGGTCTAACATGACGAAAGATCCTCAAAACTTGGTCAAGGGACAAAACTAAACAACAGAGCTACAACATCACGATGATCAAACCTAGATCACAATGCTACTGTAATAGCTCGACTAGATCCTCCATGCCCGAGCTACTCAGTATGAGATGGGATAAGATAACACGAGAAACTGATTAAAACTGGTAAAAATATTGCAGTGATCGAACCTACATCACGACAACATCGCAACCCTCAACTGGATCCTCTGATTCTGAGTGTCTTAACACAGTGTTTACGGAGAGATGGAAAGAAACTAACTTTCATTAAACAAGAAGTCTCAAAAGCATGTACATAACCAAAGAACCAGAGGCTTCATTAAAACTTTATAATCTGGAGCTCAGGTCAACCATCGACACTTACACTATATCAAAACTAAGTATTTATACTCAGAACAGAATCACGGAAGCATATCCGAGTAGATGAATTGAAGGATTTACGTGTGCATGCTTCCTGTTGGACTGTGTATACAGTCTCTGACCAGACATGAACTCTGATCAGACGCAAGTGGACTTTAGAACGAACCTGTTGATGAGTTGACTAACTAGCGGTCCTTTCCTATACTTTTTACTTATGGAAAAAACGATGTTCAACCACCACCAACCACCTTAATAACTTCTTCATTGGGATCAGGGATGGTTCAAGTCAACTCTACACCTGTAAGATGTGGCAGCCTCAGCATTCACCACCTGGATCTGAGCTGGATGCTTACAGGGAAGCCTGACGACAGACGTGGCTACTGCCGAAGTGATTGACGCACTCGATATGGAGTATCGGGTAAGAGATGGCCAGGTGGATGAGGAGACTGAGGATAGCGTGGCGGTCACACAAGCGGGAGCTAAGGTGTAATGGGATGGAGGTGATGTGGAGCAAGGTGGCACAGGTGGTAGGATATGAGAAAGGGACAGGTATCAATGGGACAATGAGTGGAAGACAGATGGAGGGAGCGAAAGTGATGAGGGGCGGCCACTTGTCGGCCCGGGATAGGACACTATGTGCACATGCGCATATCGAGGCTGTGAAAAGTGGTTTGGAACCTCCCCGCTTTTGGGCATGATGTGTGTCTTTGGCCGACATGTAGCACCTTCACAAACCATGGTTGTTTTTCCCGGCCCACCCTACCTTTTTTATCTTGTGCGCAAGTTGAGGCCCTGATATGGCCATCGACCATTGATCTGGGGTGCTCAACTCTTGACCGCCTAGATCTGCACGCACCTTATCATGTCATGCCAAAACGTCTCATCACTCCTCCGACTTATGATATAAGCCAAATTGTGGGTTTTTTCCCGCTTTCTTTAATTATTTCGCCAAGGGGCCAACTTCTTAGGAAAACACCCTTCCTTTACAAATAAATGTGATAACATTAGGCTCCATGGGGGATGGCTTGCTCCCTGTGAAATGCCAAGAACCCTTCTGCAGCTTCAGTGCCTTATTGTTGGGTTATGGAGTCACCTATAAAACCGATAATAAAAGAAAAACAATATTTACAAAAGCATGGGAGCCACTTGTGGCTAAAATAAATAACTTTTGAGAAAATGCAGCCACCAAAAACTTGATCGCCCTCCAAATTCTGCAACCTATAGGTGTTATTTCGACATGTCTCAAAGATTTTGAAGGGCCCCATCCACATGGCTTCAAATTTTTTGTGCTTGCCTCTGTCCTGTTTGTGCGCATCCCATTTGAGAACTAACTCTCCTAGCCGAAAATCCTTCTTATTGTTCTTTCTGTCAAAGGCCTGCTTGATTCTCCACTTACGGTCATGTGCTCTGTCTATCATATGTTCTCTGGTTTGTTTCACTTCCACCAGTTGATGTATCCTTCTAATCATATCATTAGAATCTTCTTGGTAATCTTGGAAGAATTTCACTACAGGCAGGGCAAGGTGAGAAGGAAAAACTGCTTCATCCCCATAGACAAGCTAGAAAGGGGAGAGGCCCAGGGATCTCTTCGGTGTCACTCGATCAACCCACAGAGAAAACTTAAGCTTTGAATCCCATGCTTTCTTATTGTGCTCTAGCAGCCTTTTGACAATCTTTATCGGGCTTTTGTTAGAGGACTCTGCTAGTCCATGCCCTGGGGGTAGTAGGGGGTAGAGCGGATCAATGTAATTCCAAACTGCTCACAGAATTTGACCAATGGTTCAGCCTTGAAGGATTCAATGTTATCAGTGTTAATTCTGTTCAGACAACCAAACCTTGCCATAATATCTTCAAGGAAACCAATGATCACTTTGTGAGAAGCACTACATGTGGGAATAGCTTCTATCCACTTGGTGAAATAATCTGTGGCATTTAAGATCCATCTGTGTTGACCACTTGATGCAGGATGAATTTCCCCAATGAATTCTAGGCCCCACTGCTGAAAGGGTCCATAAGCTACTACATGCTTCAATGGAAAAGACTTGAGTTGTTGCTTTCCTAAGAATTTCTGACATCATATACAAGATCTAATTTTTACACAGACATCAGTGAATAAAGTGGGCCAGTAGTACCCAGCCCTGAGAATTTTGTAGGTTATGGTATTCCATAAATGATGTCCCCCACATAGGCTTCCATGGAAGTTGAAAATAATCTTTTGGGCCTCATGTGGGTCTAAACATTTTAGAAGCACACCTAGAGGATCTTTCCAA
Organism: Picea engelmannii; assembly: GCA_009831015.1. NCBI lineage: Eukaryota > Viridiplantae > Streptophyta > Pinopsida > Pinales > Pinaceae > Picea > Picea engelmannii. Next base: position 289,270 of record ML785673.1, on the reverse strand, counting down.
TAAATGACCTGGTCAATAAGGAAATATCTAATTGTTTTGAGATTTAAATCTCTTTCCTTGCTCTTCCCCATTTTTTCAGGGGGCTTTAACTCTTATAGAAAAGATATAATATTTCTATACTAGGTTCATTATGCCAGTGGAGGGATATCCTGAGGACTGTTATCAGGCAGCTTAACATGTTGATCTTCTGAGTAAGTGTTGATGAAATTAATCCCCAAAGCTTTACAGTTAGATTCAGCCAATAGTTTGGCTAAACCTTGACCTTTAACTAGTTTGGTGGGTTTTATTTCTAGATTGAATTCAAGGATCTTGGCAATCCACATGCTCCTTCTCCCATCTATGTCAGGATGAATGATAATGTCCTTCACAGAGGCTGAAGGAACATATGCAATGATCTTTGAATGAAAAACATAGACTCTGAAAGTGTTGAGGGCTTTCACAAGGGCATAGGCATGTTTCTCCATGATATCATATTTTTCCTCTACATCTCTGAATGCCCTACTGAAAAATGAAATTGGTTGCTCTAGCCCTTCAACATTCTTCTGCAACAAAACAACTGTCACTGTATCAAAAGAAACAAAAGAAAAAATAAGAAAATCATTGGAATAATCAGGATTGACAAGCACATGTGCCTCAATTAATGCCTTATTTATCTGGATGAAGGATTCACGAGACTCAACAGCCCATTTTACTTCATTTCCCTTTCAGAGCATGACTGTGATATGCTTCACCAGTTCAGAAAAATTGGAAACAAACCTCCTCAAGAAATTAATTTTACGCAGGAAAGACTGAACTTCCTTCTTGGATCTAGGAAGTGACAAGGTTTGAATAGATTCTACCCTGCTTGAACCAATTCTGACTCCCTTAGATGATACTATGTGCCCTAGTAATTTCCCTTCCTTCATGGCAAACAATGATTTCTTGGGATTTAAAGAGAGACTGAACCTCCTGCATTTCAAGAAGACTTTCCTCATATGACAACAATGTTCTTTATCAGATCTGGAAAAGATTGTTATATCATCCAAATATATGATCACAAATTTATCTTTCTCCCCAATGAAGGTTATGTCCATGGCTCACTGAAAGGTTGCTCCTGCATTCATTAATCCAAAGGGAATTTGGCATACATGAATGTTCCCCAAGGAGTGGTGAAGGTTGTCTTTTCTCTGTCCTCAGGCAAGACAGAGATCTAATTGTAGCCAGAAAATCCATCAATCATGGAAATCATAGGTGCACCAGTTACCCTCTGCAATATGTGTTCCATCTTTGGTAGCGGGTAATTGTCCTTCCTAGAGCTTCTGTTCATATTTCTGAAGTCAACACAGAGTCTGATTTCTCCACTCTTTTTTCTCACTAGGACCAGGTTGGCTACCCACTTAGAATACCTCAAAGGCAAAATAATTTGGGCATCCAAAAGTTTCCTCACCTCCCTTTTCATAATAGGCAGTAGCATAGGATTTATTTGTCTTAATTTCTGCCTAAATGCTATAGCGGGAAAAACCCTCTACATACTACACAAAGGGCCTAAAGTGTAGGCAGAGCTAACCATATAAAGTCTCCTACTTTTTATCACTATCCCAACATTACCCTACAATCATACATAAAAGACAAGAGAGAGGGATCTTGTAGGCCTACCTTAAACTTCACGTCTGGTGTCGATCCCTTTGCGCTTGGTTGTTTCCTGACTACAAATATCCTCCCAAGGTTGACCTGCATTCATCAAAAGAAAAACAAGAAACTACAAGCATGCATTCTACATATGGATTAGTGGGTTAGACATCATAAACAAGAAATGTAAACAAATCATATAAGTTCAAGACGCCATTTGGTAGGACGGAAAAAGTACTTCTTTATATTAATCTCACAAAAGTCGCTTACAATATGAGACTGACACTGCTCCTTGAACTTGGTCCTGGGATCCTCTTCACCATGAACCAACTTCTTCCATGTATTCTTCTCCTCTTCAGTTCTCTCTTAGGGAAATGGTAAGGGATTTACAATTGGGGCAAAGGGGAATTGATGAAATGGGTAGAGTTTCTTTTCTCTCGTGCTTCTCTTTTGCAATGGGACCCCAACCCCTTCTTTTATAGGCCAAAAGAGACAATAACGGTTGGGGTGACTTGATATGGGAAGTCAAATGGTTAAGTAACGACCCAGAAACCAGAATCCTATGCAAATTTCCACATTTCGCGATATTTTGTGAGTGTACGCGGGTTGTAGTGGCTCAGCAAGCGTGTGTACGCGGGCAGTAATGGTGCAGGGCGCGTACACCTTCAAATTGATGGTTTTTAGAAGAGTTGTTCAATAATGGCTTGGTAAAGATAGCAAGTTAGATGGCCCGATGCCAGGTATGCATGTCAGGTGCAATTTAGGGTTATAACAGATGCCCCATAATGTGTGAGGTTAGAAGAGAATATGATGGCCAAAACACATTAAAAATATTCACCATTGTACGACACAAGTGAGCCCAGGGACTAGATTTCAGGAGGTGCCATCTGCCAAAATAACAATTTGTCTCACCGAGGCGGGCATACCCATGCTCATGATGAAATGAAATCATGGTTGCCAATCAAATACACTACAAATCCATGTCATATAACTATATAAAGTGTAGCCGCGAGCAATACACGTCGGATCTACATCTCAAAATCAAAATATATACATGTATAGTATCCATTTTTAAGAAGCCAATGATGCATGATGGCTGGAGATGAGGTCTTCAGAGCTCGAGCAACAACTTCAGAATCTTCAAAACTCAGGTAGGAGTGTAATATGAGTGTACAACTTCACTACCCAGAGGTATTTGATGACTCGTAGATAACAGACAAGAGGATCTTGATGATCAGGCATAAAACTTCATTGATTTTGAGCAAGGGCTTGATTGGTCTTTCGGGGTGGTCGGGCATGAGGACAAGAGACAAACTGCAGAAGGGATGACTCAATTTTAGTAGGACTTCCCTTGGACAAAATCACGACAAAATATGAGACTCGTGGAGCATGGCATTGATATAAGTTCATGATGCAGGAGGCAAAGCAAACTCTCCATATGTTTGGAAGGGTAACCAAATGGAGGAGGACACAACTCTATGTAGCGAGAACAAATTCCTAAGGTCATATTGAATCCCAAGGTTTGACGAACAAATGGAAGGATTTGCTTTGTCCAAGGGCGACTCATTGTGCTGTCAACAAAAAGAAAATAATTTTCCCTTTCTCTTTTTGGGGTATATTTGAATTTTTTTGTCTTTTTCAATAATTTTCAGAAGCTTGAAAAAGAATAAAGAATGCTATGTTACAAAGGAGGATCGGGTGTCGCAGACATACTAGTTCCAAGCGCAAGGAACACATTGATGCTCAGAGAAAGGGGACATATGCAGGAAAAGGACACTTAGGAAAAATCCTCCATGAGTCAAGGTGTCAAGACGCAGAGGCAAAGTGCTACAAGGCTTGCGTATAAGGCATGCTTTAGATGGTTCAGTTGAGAGCAACATGGAGTCGGCATTAGGCCAAAGACGCAGGAATGAAAATGTGATTAATAAGACACAATGATAATGTCCTTCGATGTGATTTTAACGAGCCCAAAGAAGGTAAGCTCGACGGTTTTTCATTTTTAGAGAGTCTGAAAAAACGTAAAAGGAGACTCCACTGGGGTACCTTTTCGAAGGTAGTCTATTCGGTTCGAAAAAGGGGTAAACTAGCACCGAATAAACATCTATTCAAAATCATTTTAACAAGTGTGACAAAGAAAATATCACTCGACAATCTTTTCATTTTTAAGGAGTCTGAAAAAGAGCTTAACTATGGACTCTGTAAGGGATGTTATTCTGGACCAATTTAACGAGTGTGAAGAAACAAGGTCACTCGACTATCTTTTCAATTTTAGGGAGTCTGAAAAGAGCTTAACTATGGACTCCATGGGGGTTCCTTTTTCGTAAGTTTAGTCCCTCAGGCCCAAAAAAGGGTTAAATCCATACCTGAGAATACTCTTCTAGAGAACCGAGGCTCCTAGAGTATACCTTTGTTCTTACTTTTGACCATCTAGACCAAAAATGGCGTAAAATACCATCAAACAGACGTGCCTTCAAATTTTAGTTTATCAATCGTGAAGGGCAACAAGATCACTTGGCAATCTTTTCATACTTAAAAGGGCTTAAAAGAAGACCCATTGTGTTTTGGGAGTCCCGAGGGTGAGGTCAAGAGTGATAATGAATCATGCAAATGAGACTCATACTTGTAATCAGGAAAAACTAATAAGGACGCGCGAGCCTATAGTCATTAGTGACGACATGGACACCAAAATGCAACCAGGATCTACCTAGGGAATCCATGTGAAGGTAGGCTCTACCACTAAATTACGACACTTCTATAGAAAGAGTGAGGGTTCCGTGTCGCAATTCGGTGGGATCGATCCTATGGCAAGGCGGAAAATACAACGAGGTGCAACAAGTGGAGGTGGAAACCTAACTTACATGCACAAAGTTGAAAAACGACTTTTTACCAAAAGACCTTTAAAATGACCCAACTCTCCAAAAAGTTTCCAAATACCCAAAGTAACACTTATCATAACATTCCATAAGAAAATCATGAACCATACTAAATGATTTTTAAGTTAGAAAAAACGACAAAAGGGTTCAAAAAAATGAAAAAAGGGCCAAAAAAGTCTATAAATAGAAGTTTGGCAACTCATTATCACTATTACCAATTGAGAATTGACCAAAAGTCAAAAAACACCCCTTTTTCAAAAGGGTTGATTCCAGGAGCTTCAGTGGACGAAACAAACTTCTGCTTGGACCAAGTAAGTACAAATTAGCTCCTCCTGCATTTCCATTCCTCCTTTTTGTATTTATTTTTGTTTTTTTGGGGGGCGTTGACCTTTAAAATGGTCGGCCCTACGTGTACGCGGGTTGTCCTAGGAAATCACGTGTATTCCTGCATGCAGATGAAACTCTACATGCGGGCATACACGACTGTATCCACTACAGACCGCATATACCCTCCAACATGTGAAAAAATTAAAAATGCAACAGTTAACTCTCCATGATTTTGTCTTTTTGCATAATGTATGTTCATTGGAGAGAGAGGGAACATGAGGACTTTGATTTTTTGGTCTCAGAAGACCCTATTGCTATCGTTGTCTTGTCAAAATTCAGGTTGCTAAAGTTCTTCCAGTGTCCATTTATGAGGGCACAACCAAGGTTGCTAAAGGCATTGATAGATTACTGGCATCCTAATGCAGAGGCATTCATGCTCGAAGGGCAGTCATTGACTCCAACGACTGAGGACATTTACTTTCTGACTAGTCTCTCTAGGAGACGGGATCCAGTCAACTTGCGCACTTTCCCCCCCGAGCCACACAACATCGAGGAGTTGATTGGACTCCATTGTAAGGTTGGTATTGAGAAATTAGGTTCTCAGGTGCCTATAAACAAGATCAACAACCTACCGCTGAAAGTGATTGTTCTACTCATTGGGAGGATCACTGGATCCGCAACTTTGCATTAGGCTTCCCAAGCGCACATGCATTGTGCATTTCAGTGCTTAAATGCACAATTTTTTTACTAGAGCACAACCATGCTGACATGCATGAAGAGACAGTTGATATATTTTCGAGTGCAGGCGCATAGGAACTTCAGGTTTGGGATTGTTTTGTGCTCTTTCTTCTTTGAGAGGTTACCCAACATTAGTCCTCGAGAGACTATACAAGGGCACAAGGCCACTCTCCCGGCGCTATACAAATGGGCGGCGTTGTTGTCGCGACAGGGTGGGGGGAGGAACATTGAGGCCTTTGATGACAAGTTTTTTGACCGGTGGTCTCAGTAGATTCTGGCGATAGAGGACTACCCCTATGCAGGGATCGACTTATCCAGGAACCCTGACATGGTTTTACCTCCCGGAGTAGAGAAAGGAGAGTTAGGTATGCTTGTTTTTTCAAAGTTATTTAATTTTTATTTCTTTTTTATATATATCATTTTTTGTGTGTACCAGAGTATCTGACAAGTATGTATCTATTATGTGCAGATGTGGGACCAGTGTGTCTAGAAGATTTCATGAGGACCAAGTGACGTCCTCAACCAGAGGCAGGACCAACAATAGCAAGGGGACCTCCAGCCAGAGAGCTTGATAGTGTTTTGAGACGGGTGGAGCGGAACCTTACCACGCTCACTCGCACAGTCCCAATGGTAGAGATCAAGGACTTGCCACCATCGATGCAACCTCATGTAGTTGGGTTTCCACGAACCTGGATCAAGCTCTTCCAGTGTTTCACAAACGTAGTTGTTCACTGCGATAGAGCCAACAGGCCCCACCCTTAGCTAGGCTAGACTACTTACGTGTTGAGAGCACCTTTTGTATATTTTTTAGGGCATAAGCCCCATGATTCTAACTGGACATATTTTTGAGGTGCTTGCACCCACCCATGTACTTTGATATTTTGTGATATATATATGGATCTTTTTCATCTTTTTTATGTCCTATGGATTACATATATTTTACAAATGTATTTACATGTGCTTTTTGTGTGCTTTTTCTTACATGTGTGCAATATGCAATCAAATACATGATTGGCTAGAGTATTTGTGATTTGATTCAATCTCTTAGGAACATGGATATAAGTAATGTAATCAAAACTTCATTCTAAGAGACATACCCTAAGGAATCGTCGGTGTAGTGTAGGATCATAAACGCGGTAAACCCCATTTAATTGAGACACAACCAGTTGAGTGTATAAGTAGACCCGAAGGTGAGAGATACCATGCATCAAAGCATCATGAAGCAACTCTAATATTGTGTTGTATTCAGTGACATTGTTTGTGGCGTCACCTAAACAGATACCTCCTGAAGATAGAAACTGGCCTCGAGGTGTGAAAATCACCCAGGTTGTGGAAACAAGCCTTCGAGTGTGTCAGCTAGCATCGTCCACAAACCCAACAAACACCTCTAATTCACTTGACATCTGCCACAGTGAAAAAGATGACATCAAAAACGACACGTCCATAAAACCAAAAAGATGAAACTAAAAAGAGAATGTATAGAAACTATACATATGTTACAACAATTAATCCAAGGCGACCCACCTACGAGTAATACATCTTGAGGTAGAGCCCATTTCTAGGCTTCACCAAATAATTTCCCTCAAAATCCACCAGACAATAAGCACCCTTCTTTAGAACCTCCTTCACGATGAAAGGTCTGAACCACATGGGTTTGAACTTGCCTGTCCCTAGGGGATCCTTATCTTGGTCATAGACTAGTACAAGGTCACCTTAAAAAAAATCCGAGGATGAATGGACCGATCATACTGACACTTGACTTTATGTCTGTGAGCCTCGTTAGCCAAGGTTGCATCTCGACGCTACTCATCGAGCTGCTCAAGATATAATAAATGCTCTTCAATCAATGAAGTGTCTGGCAATAACTGTACTGCCAACTTTAGAGAGGGGATTTAGCATTCTATAGCCAAGATTGCTTCTAGCCCGTAAATGAGTTGAAAAGGTGAGAAACTAGTTGTAGTCTTAACAGATTTTCGGTAGGCCCATAATTTCGAGTACAACATCAAATGCCAATTTGACCTGGCTAAATTGATCGTTTGTTGTAAAATAGTCTTCAGGGATTTATTCACAGCTTCCACCTGACCATTTGCTTGTGGGTAGTAGGGTGATGAATGTTCTTTCCTCAACCCCAGCTTTGATGTTAACTCGTACATCATTTTGTTCTGAAAGTGACTGCCATGGTCAGTGACAATCTCTCTCGGGATGTCGAACCTTGCTATTATCTAGTTAAACAAAAAGAGAGTTGCAGTCTCACCATCATATTTAAACATTGGCATAGCTTCGACCCACTTTGTGAAGTAGTCTACTGCTACGATGATATAATGGTGCCCCCTTGCGGAAGGAGGGTTGCATGTAGTGTAATCAATCCCCCACTTGGTGAAGGGACCAACTGTGATGACAGGAAACACGGGAGAGAGGTGTGCCCTCATCTTCTGAGAGAATATCTGACATGGGTGGTAGATGAAAGAGGTTTTGTGTTTGTCTTTAGGCTTGATCTATATCTTATTGTATCCTGAAAAATCATCCATGAAAGAAAAGGCTTCACAACCTGCACATTCATCGACTATCTAGTCAATAAATGGCATGGGGAAATTGTCTTTTGGACAGGCCTTGTTCAAATCATGGAAGTCTGTACATATGCAAATCGTACCCTGTTTTTTGTTGACTAGAACGAGATTTGACACCCATTGAGTCAATTACTGGGTAGATGAAACCAGCTTGGGTTAGTTTCTCTACTTCAGCCTTAATAGTTGTTGCTTTCCTAGGGTTGACTGGATGAAGCTTCTGTCAAACCGGCTTAGCATCAGGATATGTCATGATTTCATGTTCGATGATTCTTGGATCTATGCCTGGAATTTCCTCGTAAGACCAGGCAAACACGTCGCAGAATTCCTTAAATAAATCTGTGTATATTTGAATCTCCTCGGGGGAGCAGACCGCTCTGACGAAGATATTCTCCATGATGCCAGGGATTCTGGAGATATTGATAGGTATCATTTGAGCAATGTTTGTCATATTTACTTCAGTGTAAACAACGTGCGTAGCCAAAGGATTTATAGGACAAGCCTTATCTCCAATCATAGTCAGAGTGAATTCACCTGCTTCAATTCTTCTTAACTCTGGGAGGAAGTAAGATCGATGATGAAGATCATCCCAGGGTCTGTTCGGACTAGTCATTGCCTCAATAATCACCTCGTCTGAGGGTAAGACTATGTCTAAAGAATTAGTATCGGTGAGGGAACCTTGAGCCCATATAGGCTCGAGGATCGAATCTAACTCCTATGTGAGAGTCAGATCGGGGTCGGTGGAATCTTGTTGAACTATAGAGTATGCAACTTCTATCGCAAACAAAGGCATGTCCATGCCATGGTGCCCTGTCCCTTCCATCGTGGATAATGGGGAAGGAAGAGTCCACAAAGCGTTAAAGTAAGTCGTGTGAAACAACTAGATTTGAAATATTTCATCCCTAGGCTAGTCGGGGACAGCGAACATGTAATGGACATTGTCGGTTGGAGGCAGGTAATCGAAATTACCCATCAAAGGTGGGCACAAACAACCCCTACGTTGACAATGTCGAGCTGAGGGTTATCAATCATCGGGACCGTGGATACCCCCGATGAAGGGTCGGTACGAGAGAAGGATAACCGATCAATGATCATGGTCCGACCCTTATGTGGAAACAACAAGACCCAGAAAATTGTCACGACGATTGCTTGCATAGTGTAGGTCCAACTCCTTCCTAACAAGAGATTGTAGTCGAGAGATGCAACGACCACTTCAACTTCGATGCACATGGTATTCCCTCCTAACTACACGGGAAAAGAGGGGATGATTCCATGTGGTTGGAACGAAGGACCGTTGAAAGCGGTAAGAAGGGTAGGTGATGGAGACAAAATGGGTTGGCCGATGGCATTCCAACAAGACAAAGATATCATGCATGTCGAGGCACCCTCATCAACCACCGTGCAGAAAATGTTCTAAGTAAAAAATTTCACGGTGTAAGCCACTACTATCTAAAATGCTACGTGGTAAGGAAGATGGAGTTTTAAGTTAGTCATATCAAGCATGATTGTTCTCGGATTAGAAGTCTCAGCAGATCCTAAGGCAGCTAACAGAGCCTTTCTCTGGGAAGGGCAGCTTTGGAGGACTTCCAAAGCTAACATTGCACAAGGGGTTTGTGACAAATCCTCCACCACAGAGTAGTTTTGGGTGGCCCTTACATTTGGGTTGTGAGAACCTTCCATCGTCGAATGTGTTGTACCTACTCCACACGGTACTACTATCTATGTACTGTTGTTCGGACTTGAATTCCCACTGGTGTTGCTACTGGTACTTCCACTTGTACCACTACCTATATTGTTGCTAGTACTTCCACTTGTACCCTCACTTTTATTTTGATCTCCTAGATTCCTCTGATCGTCAATCACTTGTTCTCTAAATAACTCTTTCTTTGTTGATGTGTTAATCGTACATGGGGTTGTAGGTTCTACATTGATTCGGATCTGGACAGGGGTACCGACTTCCTCATTAGATCCTGCTCCTCTAGTATTTCTTTCATATGTAGCACATAGTATCTCTTTGATGTGCTCCACAACACGAAGGTCCTCTACCTCTTCCTCATCACTTTCCAAGCCTTCCTTCTCGGTTATTTCTCTTTTCTTCCTATTGAGCTTATATTGGTAGGGTCTTCAACTGCATGTCGTTCCTGCCTTCTGCATAATTTTTCGGATCTCCTCTTGATCCATCATAATGGGATATTTCTCTTTAATGTACTCTTCTCTATCCATTTCCCCCTCCATCTCATACCTTCCTCGGTGTTTCCCATAACTCCCCCATGCACGCAGGGTAGTTTAGTTGTCTGATTCCATAATTAATTCTCCTTTATCATGCAATAATCTTTTGATTCATGTGTACAACGACCTAATGTACCTTCCCCTTGGGACCTTAAGAAAATCATTCTCTGTTACACTATAAGACTTCGATGTATCTACTGCAAACTCGGTGATATACCCCACTACAATGTTGTCTAGCCAGAAATATACTGCACGCGTGAATTCTTTATTCACCCTTTTCAACCACGTGATATTCTCTTCTATCCACTACACTGATCTAACTCTATTTGTCAGATGGGAATCTTTCAACTGTGTTATCCACTCCTACAATAGCGTGGGAAAGTCACTAAAGAAAATCTCGTGTATTTCACCGAATATGTATCTCTCCAAGTATTGTCTTGGCTTAACCTAGGGCTTCTATTATCCTTATGGGAAAACTCTAGTTCCTGAACTGTCAACCATATTTCAATCTCTGCTTTTGTGGGGTTCCAACCTAAAAACATCCCCTTTCTTAATCCCTTGCACTATACTGTGTGATGCATCCCTCCTGATCTATTCTTATGAGTTCCAATCAGCAATGGAACCATTGTTGGTTACTTATGGGATGACCCAGGTTCTAACTACAAAATTACCAACTTCCCTTCTTCCATCAGCCCTTCTAGATACCAGAAATCAACACAATGCACAAAGTGCATTGCATGGTCTCACTTGAGATGGATTCAATGGGTGGTCGCAGGACTCAGATGTCTGCAACCCTTGGATGGGATCTATTTCTCTCTCAGAGGCATTGGATCTACTCTTTGTTATCCCTCAACCCCTCATTAGATCTTAGTTTAGACCAATGACACTAATATTCCAATAAGCCTTCATTAACCATTATAGCAGCATGTATTCAATGATAGTTATTCATATATTGTAACATAAGATTCATATGTAAACACTAGCTATGACATTCATATACTTAGTGTTGTTCTACATATTTCATGAGTTTTTCCTTAGTGCATAGTAATATAACCTTTTATCAATTAACATATTCATCATAAAGCTTGTTAACTCAAATATAATAGTAAGTAATGCAACCATTCATACACATGATAGAGATATATCGTGGTTCACCTCCTCTCGGGCTACGTCCACAAAGATTTGTCCCTTGGGTTCTTTATTTAGATTCTTGCAAAATCTAGTGTTGCGCACTGTACAATCCTTCAGCCATTACATTCAATCTCCACATATCGCAATAGTCCTCCCAACTCTCAGAACTTCTAACCAAAAACCTAACCTTGTAACAAATAATAGTAAAACCAAAAAGGACAACCTTTTCATCATCCTAATACATTCTACTTATCCAACAAAATGGGAAAAATCCCTTACAAAAACCCTAACCCTAAGCAGATTATTTTTTCCACTTTCTCCTTGAATTAATATTGGTTGGTCCACGATCCAACCGTTCTCCAAGTCAGCGCTTGTCCACTTTCCAACTGCTCCACAACAGTTTGTCCACTTTGTAACTGTTTTTTCTCGGCGTTGGTTTTCCTTTGTTTTTGGCGCTGCTTTTCCTCTATTTCTGGGGCGCTCCCCTATTTTCCGGAGCTGTCTTGAAATCTTCAAAATTTCCTTGGTTTTCTCCCAAAATTGGCCTGCGCCAACAACCTACCTTATTGACCACCATGGTACGAGTGGATGCCACATCATCCCCCCTAACTCAAACATATGGGGCTAGCCATGTGTGGAATTTAGAGAATATTCTAGAAGGTCCAAACCTTATCACTAATTAATGGTTGAGGAAGTCAAAACCCTATCCTTAGATGACTAACAAGATATGTTAAATACCATTCTTCTAGGAGGAGAAGGGGTTCCATTCTTGAGCATTGTATTTGTTTCATATTTGAGCAGAGCACCTAGGAGTGGTATTTTTTTAGAGCATAACAAAGAAGAGATATCTTATAGAATCCATATAGGCCATAGTGTTAAAGGAAACTCCATAGAGAGTGCCTCTTTCTTTGTACTTGCATATGAAGAAAATAGAGTAGACCAACTTCACCTTCTAGTTGGGTTTTCTCCCATATTTGATTTCCCAGGTTGTATATCGTGTTTATTTGTGGATGGTGTGTGAGTATTTATTTATGTTCTCTATTTTTTTGCATTTCAGCTATTTCATACATTTAAGAAGAAAATCAATAAGTAAAGAATATGACATCTAAAGTAAATTAACCTTTACAGTAAAGATTTTAGTATTTATTAGATTTGTTGCGGTAGACTATCCAGTAAAGATTTTAGTATTTATTAGATTTGTTGCGATAGACTATCCAGTAGAATATCCATGTTAGTTTACATATCATATTAGTATCAAAGTAGGTTTTCTTGGGGTATTTGTGGAAATTTGTAGGAATCAAGGAATCAAATTAAGAAGGAAATTGTAGAACCCTAGTCATGGTCGGCGAGTCTATTCATAAAAACCCTTGAGATCCAATAGAGGAGAGATTAGTGAGGCTTTAAGATCAAATTTTTGACATATCTCATAATATGTCCCTCTTCATGTTGCCTCTAGAAAGTAAGCTTGGACCGTTTTGTGAAGTTGGAGGCTCAAACTCAAAGATTAGATCAGATGAAAAATCAGGGTATAACGAGGACCCAGAAATTGATTCATGGAAAGAACCCAAGAAAGAGAAGTCGAGTTCCACTACCATAAACCCTTCATAGTCTTTATTCAAGATAGAAAAAAAAATGGAAATAAATTCATACCAAGGTGAGATCGATGCATTAAAACTAAATCATTGGTTTCAACATTCACCATATAGATTAAGAATAAAAGATATCATTTTCCAGACTGAAGCTAGAGGGCCATGCTTTAACTTGGTGGGAAATCCATACGAAAGCACTTAGGCAGGAGGGTGATCCACTAGTAAGTAGGTGGGAGGACTTAAAAACCCTCATAAAGTCCCAATTCTACCCTATTATGTATGTAGAGGACCAATGGATCTTGTGGCACTACTTCAAGAAGAAGCAAGGGAAGAGTGTATAGGAGTACACCACCGAGTTCAGAAAGATGGCCACCATGTCGAGTATCTCTCCCAAGATCCCAAATGTACTGCTCAAGTATTTAGGGGGTATACATAGTCATCTATGAAATAAAGTGATGCTTTTCAAGACAAGTACAGTGGATGAGCAATGTGTATAGGCACATTGTTTGGAAAACATAGGCCACAAGAAAGGGAAGCCAAGTGGTTCCAAGCAGAAAGAGAATGAGGAAGCTTCCAAGGAGGGGAAGAAGAAGTGGACAGGGTGGAAGGATAATAACATGACAACCATTTCACATCGGGACAAGGATCCTAGAAACCATTGCAATAGTTTGATGGGAACACTGAGGAAAAGTGTTGGAAACTACATCCAGATTTGAACCCAAAGAACTGTAAGAAGGATGCAAAGAAAAAGAATCTTCTAGCCATGGATTTGAGCAATCAGGTTGAAAGTAGCTCTAATGTGGATGAGAATATTGTATGCACATCAGTGTAGAAGGAGGTGAATTTGAGTAGCCTTCATCACCAAGAAGAGAAGGAGATGACCAAACTATTCCACATCAAGATCCATGTCAAGAAGACCAAGATATACGCCCTATTCAACTCTAGTTCACAGGCTAATCTCATAGTAGTGGGTTTGGTTAGCAAGCTTGGATTGGAGGTTCAAGATGATCTTATCCCATATCCAATGGGATGTTTAAACAAGGATGTAGAGATCAAGGTAACGAAACAGTGTAAGCTTAAATTTGTTGTAAGTGCTAATTTTATTGATGAAGTGGAATTGGACATAGTACCCCTTGACGTATGTGGAGTAGTGTTTGGAAGCCATCATGAAATGTCTAGTTCCTACAACTGTCACTGAAGTTAGGATCTTTTTGGGGGTATCATATTACTTGTGGAAATTCAAAGCTTCATTTTTGGCAGTAGCTGCGTGACTCCATGCCATAACAATGAGTGGTAAGTGTCAGTCCAATTATATGATAATAATCATGTTACATTTTATCATCAATCCAGGTTGGTAAACTTGTGAAGTGCTAGGAAAAATATATGCAGGGTTGATCTCAAAGTGTCTAACACACCATTCTCTAATGAACTACGAAGAAAAACTCTTAGAACTAATTGCTCATCTAACATTGAATATTATAAGGTAGAATTGTACAATACAGATCTTTATATTCAATAGTTCTCCGTTGGATTCACTCTATAAGTTATATTGACAACTCAATTAAAAGTATAAAAAATTGAAATGAGAAACTAATAAATGCAGGCAAGGTTTATGTCATGAGAAGTTGCCAACCAATGAGGAATTAGTTACCAATATGTGCATAGATTGCAACTCTAACAACTCCTTGTTCAAAGGATCACCATTCACACTAGCATACAATCAAGCATGAGAATCATGTTCCAACGAGAATTAGTTTCAATCCACACAACATAAATAAAACTGCATCTCAAAAAGACAAATCAACTCACACATCAAAAGGAAACTATTGGGTAGAATATACCAGAGGGAGGGGGGCTTGTGTCCCTTGGCATACATTTCCAAGAAATACTATAGTGGATAACTCTTGATCTACAAAAAGTTCTTTATTTCATCATTCTCTTCCGATTACAGATATCCTTCTTACATTTATACATATAAATTACATCTCATAGAAGGGAAGTGGTTACAACAAAATGACACCAGATCCCAAACGCATGGATTACAACCAACACAAACTTGATTAAGGCAATGGAGGTTAACTAATGGTTGTTGGATATGTTTTAATAACACATAAGCACAACAACATTATCCTTGAAAAAACCCATATTCCCAAATTTGTCCATAAGAGGCGCAACCATCCTTAACATTGAGGAGCTACAAGAATTCGGGGCGCTACAGGATTTATGGGAAATTCCATCTTGAAGATCCACCCATATTTCCCTGTTCGTACATTTTATGATAAATATGCCCGCATTTGCTCAAATTATCATTCTTTTCACAAAACCCATGTCTTCTATTTGCCAAATTCGTCTTCATTTGTCCATAAATGTCGTGGAAAAAATGCTTCTAGAAACAGGCTACTACAAGAATTCCGGTAGTAAAATCCTGCAATTCCAGTAGTCACATAGATTGCAATTATGATAATAACTAGAAATGACTAAAACCTGCTAAAAATTTTAGGGGTAAGTTAGTACATGATAAAATCTATTCCAAGTAATCATCAAAACATGAGAATTCAACCATATTATCACTTTTATGCCTAATTAAGTTCGCATAAGAAAAAATGGATGATAACAGATGAAATAGGATAATATAAGGTAATGAAGGTACAAATGTATAAAATAATCATGGAATTTTAAGCAAAATAATCGTTGCAAACCCGTCAAAACTAAGGCCCAACAGTGAGAGTTCCAATGGGGGAAGAATCGACAAAAGACTTTCAATGAGCTGAAAAGAAAGATCAGTCAAACACCATTTCTCACATTACCAAACTTGCAAAATCCTTTCAAAGTGGAGACAATTGAAATTGTGTATGCCATGGGAGAAATTTTGATGCAAGGAGGAAGGTTTGCATGTTATCATTCTGAAATATTTCATGGGGCAATGATCAATTACCGTACCTATGATAAGGAACTCTATGCCCTGGTTCAAGTTTTCAAGAAGCATAAGCATTATCTGATGGGAAAGGTTACCATCATCCACATATATCACCAACCTATACAATATTTGTAGGCCTAGAGTAAGCTACAACAAACCAGACATTACAAGTGGATGGGGTTTTCACAACAATTTCATGCTCTCAAGGCCATCCACATCCAAGATTAGTGCTTTGGGCACTTTGATGCACATGGATCCTTTTAGCCATTATGAATACATAGAGACATACACAGAAGATGAGGACTTCAAGGAGGTGTTTCATCATCTATAGGGACAAATTCATGTAGAAGAATGTGACAACAAGCTTGACTATCATTTCCAGAATGGTTTACTCTACAAGCTTGACAAGCTCTATGTCCCTAAAGGTGAATGAATGCATCTCATCATAGAGGCTCACACCTCCAAGGTTGTAGGACATTTTGGTGTTGGGAAGACAATTGTCAACTTACAGAGGTATGTGTACTAGCCCAGAATGCAAGAATATGTAGCATGGTATATTAGAGGATGTATACTTCATTGTACCAACAAGCCAAGTAACATGAAGAAATGTCTATACCCTCCCTTACCTGTACCCACTCGGCCTTGGGAAAGAATTTCCATGAATTTTGTGGGAAGTTTACCAAAAATGAGGAAGGGACATGACTATTTGTTCGTGGTAGTTGGCAGGTTCAACAAGATGTGCATTCTCATGACTTGTAAAAAGACCATCAAAGGAAAAGAAGCAACAAAAATGTTCTTTGAATAGGTTTGGGTGCACTTTGGGATAATAAGGAGCATCATCTTAGACAGGGATACCAAATTTCTTAGTACATTTTAGACTACATTGTGGTAGAAGATGGACACTAAGTTGAAGATATATACAACATTTCATCCATAGACAAATGGGTAAATAAAAGTAGTTARCATGACTTCGGTGCAACTTTTGAGGGGTTACAATGAGAAGCATCTGAAGACCTAGGATGAAAATATGATATATATACAACACTCTTATAATATAGTAGTCCACACTTCCATTTACAAGTATAGGAGACGTTGAAGAATTCATGGGAAAAATACAAGGCCATACATGATCAACATAGAACCAAGAATTCATTCAAAGTGGTCCTGGAAAGAAGATCAAAGCTCTRCGGCATGGGCCTTTCAAGATATTGCAGAAGGTGGGAGACAATTCCTACAWACTCAGTCTACCCCCATACATGCACTTTTACATAGTAGTGAAYGGAGAATGTCAAACTCTATGACCCTTCCATGTTAGATCAGGAGGAGGAGTAGGTCCTACCTTCCATAGAGGACTTAGCACTGGATGCTCACACAGAATTGAAAGAGGTCATAGTTTTGTAGAAGCAGTCTAGAAATACAAGACAGGGGCAACATGACCTTTGGCAGATTGGGTTGAAAGGACAACTTCCAGGAAAAGAAAAGTGGTACTCCAGGGAGAAGGTAGAGGAAAAATTTCCTCACCTCATTCAACAAATATTTTGGGGACTAAAATTCTCTCTAAATGGGGAGGTATGATCTAGATTATATCATTATATTATTTTTCATCCATCTCGATGCTTTCCTAGTGGAAACAATTGGAAGAATTAACTTACAAGTTCATTTTAGTGTCAATTCCCAGTTTGGAAAATTGGGGTTTGGAAACTTCTTGAGCCATTTTGAGGCATTAAATGATTTTTTTTGGCGTTTCAGTGTTTGAAACTTATGCCCACCCCCTTGATGGTTTTCTACACTATGAGACCTTTCCAACAGTGCAAACCATGCCTCAATTGGAGCTCGTATGTGAAAGTTATGCCTCTAGCAAGTTGACCTACATTGTTCACCACCATGGTATGAGTGGATGCGACATCAGCCTCCCCTTACTCAAACATATGGGGCTAGCCATGCGTTTACTTTTGAGAAGATTCTATAAGTTCCAGACCTTATCACTAATTAAGGGTTGAGGAAGTCAAAACCTTATCCCTAAACAATTATCGGGCTATGTTAAATACCAGGCCACTAGGAGGAGAAGGGGTCCCATTCCTGAGCATTGTATTTGTTCCATAGCTGAGTAGAGCATCTAGGAGTGGTATTTTTTTAGAACACAACAGAGGAGGAGAGATCTTGTAGCATCCATATAGGCCATAGTATCAAAGAAATCTCCATAGAGAGTGTCTCTTTCTTTGTACTTGCATTTGAAGAAAAGAGAGCAGAATGACCTCACCTTCTAGTTGGGTTTACTCCCATATTAGGTTTCCCAGGTTATATATTTTGTTTATGTGTGGATGGTGTGTGAGTATTTATTGTTGTTCTCTATTTTTTTTCATTTCATATATTTCATACATTTAATCAGAAAACCAGTAATTAAAGAATCTGATATCTAAAGGAAATAAACCTTCCCAGTAAAGATTTTAGTATTTTTATTATATCTATTGTGATAAACTATCCAGTGAAAATATTCACGACAATTTACAAATCACCTTATCTTGGTAAAATTGTTTGACGTGTTCAATAAAATCAATCTCATTTAATGACAAAACCTATTTAAATGGACAATGAACAAGAGAAAATGATCCCTACCTTCACAAAGTCAAGAGAACGAACTATGTGATGATCCCTCTATTTTGGTAAAACAAACTCTCCATTTTGAAATGGACGAGATTCGAAATGAATTTTCTCATACTAGGGTTGTTTTCCTCCAAATACCTATGAAATGCATAGGCTTTCATTCATTATAATCTTATTTTTGACCTTTTTTTCCCCTCATATTCAAGATTTACGACCTATTTTGCAACTATATTTTGGAGGTTATTTTAAAGCTCAAAATAACCTCAAAAATATGGTGACAAAATAGGTAAAAAAAAATTAATATGAGGGAAAAAGACCCAAGGTCAAAACCCTAAGTATAACTCTAATTCTAAGTTCAATTCCTAGTCCTAAGCCTAAGCTCTAGTTCTAGACTTAGGTATTGATCCTGAGTCTATATATAAGTCTATGCTCTAGCCATAGTCCCAAGTACTAGTATAAATTTTAGTCCTAATCCGAAGTTTAAGTACTAAGTCTAAGTGTAAGTCCTAATCCTAAGTCTTAGGTCTAAGTCCTAAGTTTTAAGTGGCCTGAGATTAAGACCGAGTCCTAAGCCTGAGTCAACTAATTCTAAGTCCTAGGTCCTAAGCCTAGCTCTTCATTCTTACTGATTTTTCTATCATGACAAAAACATAAACTCACGGGATGGAAAAAAGTAGTTTTTTTATTCAATTTTTCTTAGGTAATGGCATGGTCCTGCTACTACATTGACATATTTTATGACTGGGATTTTATTATGTATGATAATTTATTTTTCTATATGTCATAAATAATTTTAAATGCGTAACAATTGTAAAATGAAGTAGCAAACTGCAAGACACCAAAAGGAAATATGCAGAGCATAAATACAATTATTATCACAATAGTTAGAAGAAAGAGAGAAAGAGTGAGCACAATGACACAATTGATCCAAAAGATGATACCTTTATTATCTTGAGAAAAAAATTCGCTTGCCTCTTCAAGGAGGCAACCTCCAACAGAGCGGATCTGGAGTACAAATGAATTCACAAGACAACCTTTTCCATGCTTTCTACATCTATTTATATTATTTTTATCTTCTAGAGAACATTCTAGAGGAAGAACTTTCTAGAGGTGGAACCTCCTAGTAAGTTTTCTTACACTAGACATGTTCACAATATTACATAGGCCTTATTTACTAATGATGGCCTTTATTACATAGAAAAAAATAGCATTATATCTACTTGAGGGGTTAGAGAGGTTAGGACCCTAACACAAACAAATTGACCAATATGGAGGTAGATCTCGATTGTGATTAAGAGGTGAAATGGAAGAAGAGTATTACCCATAACACCCCCCAATTCCTTCAGAGTTTAAGCATAATATTCTTGAGGAGTAATGATGTGTTAAGGTAGAAGGCACAACACAGTATAAAAGAAAGGTAGAAGCATCAATGATCCTTTTTAAACCACATTTTGTCGCACATGAAGAACATCAGAAATCACTTTAAGTTTGTTTCTACAACTAGACAAAATAAGAAAGAATGAAGATCACATGGAAAGAGGAGTCCCAACTAGTTAATTGTTTATGTAAAGTTGATAAATACAAGTTATAATTAGTTGATTTACTATTACTGAGATAATTGGTTTAGTAGGAATGCTAATAATACAAGTAATGTAATCATTAGAAGAGTTATAGTTTTGAATGGGTAGTTAATTGGGTTACTTATGCATTACCTAAATATACTTCATATATCACCTTTGAGATCACAATTTTATCTAATTCAAATCCACACACTAAATTAAAAATCTAAACATTAATTATGTTTTCTTGTAAACTCCTTTTAATAATAATATAAAACTCTTGTGCTTATATAAAAAAAGAGAGAGTTGTATATTGATGTAGAAGACAACCCAAAGGTATCACATAAAGGATTAAGGGTCAATTTCTTTAATTGAAAGAATTTAGTCTTTAGATAGTACTCAAACAATTTGTTAATTTTATTTAGCCTAGGCAGGAGTGTTATCTTCATCACTCAAGTCCAATTATCGCAAACGGCAAGCTACTCTTTTAATGAGTAAATTGTTATAATGGCCTTGAACCCTATGTTAACAAAGCCTTAGGCTTCTACGTAACCCAGTTTATTGTGAGTACCATCCTCGGAATGAAGGGAAGTATCCAATAAATTTCCATAGGATATGCATTAAAAAAAATTGATAAACAATTTGCATAAAAGGCAATAAAAAGCATTCAAAAATACAAAGTAAATTCCACATAGAACAATTTCTCATTCAAAAGAAAAACTAAGAAGAAATAAACTAAAAGAAATTCTTATCATTAATTTTATTCAAATATAAATTTATTTCATTCCTAATTAAACTTTCTTAAAATTGCCCCATTGGACCAATAAGCTATGTTATGTATAATTAAGCATAGCCATGCATAACAATCCTTGATCTTTGTCTTACTTCTTGGTTTATTGAAATGTTAAGGTACTATGTGGATATCTCATGTTTTTTTGTTTTCTTTGTAAAAGATACTTCTTATATATACATAAAATTATTTACATCAGTAGTTAGAAAGACATGAAAAAACCAACAAGGTATATACAATGAACATCATGTCCTCTTCTGAAGGGATACTAAAACAAATATGAAATTAGAATAAGTGGATGGATCTAATAATTTGGCATCTCTAATCAGAAATGCCACTTTTGCAAGGAGTTGCATACGCATTTCATCTTGCCATAATTTCCAAAAGGTTGACTGAGAACTAACCTCATTATAAAAAACAAACTTGCAACAAAGTTTCTAAAGGATATTGTTAGTACTATATTTGTTCT
>ML785673.1:246071-267114 GCA_009831015.1 Picea engelmannii | reverse complement strand
TGTATTTGAAATAAACTTAAGGTTTCGTTGGCGGCGGAAAGGGCTGGGGCTTAGCCCCAGCCCATGGTTTCAACGTGGACTATTCATATGCTCTACCGTAGAAACAAACAACCGGGAGTGCGGGAGTAATGGATAGGGTCCAGCCCTCAGATATTGGGCAGATCCCACAGGACCAGGGGTCTTCCACCATTTGTTTTGGGACTTGGTCCGATTGTAATATGCCAAATGACCACATGTTTCGAGTTATGGGCCAGCGCTCAGCCCTTTAGGCTGGCGCTTGGCCATATTAAGCCCATATGACCGAGAATAAGGGGGCGCGCGCCCAGCCCTAGGGGATAATCCCCTATTATTATACAGAAGTGGGTTTTTTGCCAATGTTTTGGGATTTTTAAATGATTTTAAGCATGTTTTAATGGATTTTCTCCATTATTGGGAGATATTGGGCATTTTTGGAGCCCAAATTTTGGGAGGAAGTTGGAGATGGATAACCAACTTCAAATATATATAAACCAGGCCTGTTTGAGGCCATGGAGGGCAGTCGGAGCAGATTTATGCTGAAGGGAAGCCAAGCCAAAGCCATTTTTATGCAGGGAAGCTATTGAAGAGCAGACGCTTGCGGGCCATTTCTGGGAGCTCCGGACATCCGTTTTGCATGTTGTTTTCTTTGCAGGGTTCTAGAGATCTAGAAGAACATGACCAGATCAGTCTTGTAGCCAATTGGCACTGTTGCGATGTAATTTTGAGCTTTTGAACAGAAATAAAGAAGCCTCCCCCACAGAGACAAAGGCCCGGAGACGTAGGCAAAGTTGTGTCGAACTCCGTTATCGATTCTCGTGTTATGGTTTGTTGTCTATTATTTCATTTCAGATCTGCATATGTGTATATGGCTGTCATAATTCCTCTCTTTTCCTCATTCTTTCATTAAGTTTCTCCAATGGTTAATTAACACATGCAAAATTAAAACGCAACCATAGTCATTAAAAGATCATACGGATCATCGAGGGTCAAAAGGGGATTATCGCACCCCAAAAGAGCTTAATCAAAAATAACCAAAGGGGGGATTATCACAAGACCGCGGCCTAAAAGTCAGGCACCAGCAAATTTTTTGACCCCGGAAGATCAACAGCTCTCATACGTCGTCGGAGTTCCTCTAGAAAACCTAAATCAATGGCCCAGATATCATCATGCCATCGATCATGCTTAGAGAGATCAATGGTTCAGATTTTATCCATGCCCCTGAGGCGTTGATTCAACATTACACGCGGTCTGCTAGCATATCACTATCAGAGACAATTAGAAGTTGCCACATGGACATGTGGAACCTACCAAATACATAGGTAAATATCCTAAATCTGGGTGACACGTGCCACATCGGCCTGCCATGTCAGCATTATTGTTGGCCAATATAAAGAAGTCACTTGTCAATGTTGGTGTTAGCATGATAATGTATGTACCTAAGTCAATTTTTTCACTCGACCACTATGATATTAACGTTTCTCATTGGATCTCTTGTTCCTCCAATCGATGATCCAGAACCGATCTTATCTGTATCTCTATATCGACGGTCGTCGAAGTTCCTCACGGATCCTAGCTCTGGATAGCTCCGATGGGCACACCTCCGAAGGACGGTCTAGATTTGGTAAAGGAGAGCGAGATCAATGGTCCGATATCCATCATGGTTTCTCTCCTGTGAAAAGTAAATATGAATGGAAACATATCTCCGGTGACATATGCATGAAGTCACTGCTAGCAGGGCACCTGTCAGACCAATAAGAAGCTGCCACATGGACAGGTGGAACCCACCAAAGGCATCCCAAAGCATATCAAATCTGGGTGACATGTGTCATGTCTCCCTACCACATCAGCACCGATGAGGACCAATAGCAAGGTGCCACGCATCTATGATGACGTAAGCTCGACTATCTTTGCCTTATCCTTTTTTGGGTTATTGGTCAAGACAGATCAACAACTCTTGTGTGTCGTCGGACCTCCCTATGAAAATCCAGATCAAGGTTAAGATTAATTGTCAGATTCCCCTCGTCAGATTCATGTTTGAATTCCATACCCTGACCACTCTGATGTGCTTCTCCGATGGACGGTCCAGATTTTATCTCGGGCCTTTTTCAAAGTGGGGAAAATCAACGGCCCAGATATGCTCCCAAGTATCAAATCCTCTCATCCAAGTGTCATGTTAGCCTGCCAGGGGAGCACTGTCAGAGCCAATCAGAAGCTATCATGTTGATAGGTGGAACCCTCCACATACAAATGTTGAAATATCAAAAGCGGGTGACAAGTGTCACACCGGTCTGCCACATCAGTGCCATCACGAACCAGTGAGAAGGTGCCATGTTTCCAGGGTAATGTCAGTGTAATATTTTTTTTGTTAGTTAATTTTTGGGTTCTTAATCGAGCCAGATCGATGACTCTAGTGCATTGTCAGACTTCCCCTGGAATATCCAGATCGACAGTTGATATTTTCCCTTAGAGTTTCCTTGTCTGCATCATGTTGGAATACCATACCCTGACCACTTTGATGGGGCACCTACGATGGATGGCCCTGATCTGATCTCGAACCTTTTTCAAGTGGGACCGATCAATGGTCTAGATCTACTCCCAGGCATCAAAGCCTCTCGGCTAGGTGTTACATCAACCCACCAGTGAAGCACTTTCAGTGCCAATCCAGAGCTGCCATGTGGACATGTGGAACCCATTGGATTCATAGGTGGAACCCGGGTGACACGTGTCCCACCTATCTGCTACGTCAGAGCCATCGAAGGCCAGTGAAAATCCACCACATGTCTAGGGTGACGTCAGCACAATATATTTGCCTTAGATAAATTTTTACCCATGGTCGAGCTTGATCAATGGATCCCATTCCATCTCCAACACGTTGATCAATGACCCAAATCTCATCTCATTACAACTCTGATGAAAGGTCCAGATCCAATCAGGTTGATATGACAGTTATTGTGTTTTGTTCTTTTGCAAATATTGATAGCTCTGATGGGTGCACCTTTGATAGACGACTGATATTACCGATCTGATGGCTATTGAGTCATGTGATATGTGCAACTGATATTTCGAGCAGCCAAAAGTAAAATGATTAAAGAGATTTCTAATGAACAAGGCATGATAGATATTTTGGCCTACATGTTTCCAACTTCCCCATGATTTCAGCAAAAAAGAATTCATATAGGTAAAAGTAATTAATTTTGACCAAGGGAGAAACCATCCAAAAATCAAGAAGTTGGAAACGGTTTCAAGAAGCTGGAAGTGGTTTCAAGAATCAGTTTAGGGCACAAGCGAGAGGAACAAAAGAGAACGCCTGAGCCCATTTTCAAGGTCGACACTTTGGGGACTTAAAGAGTTTCTTGTAACCATATTTGTTCGACCACAGAGATACCTTGATCACAGTCATTTGATAAATGCATAAGGCAACCAAAGATTCATCATGTGCTTAAGTTTCAGTTTGTAATTCCTCATTCTGTTGTATATGTGTTCTTGTAAAGCATCTCCTCCCATTCTTGTTTTTCTTGTATCAAATATTATTTATAAAAACTCATACAACAGGCCATTCCTCATATTCAATGTTACTTTATGATATATTTTTATGATATAGAAGTGATTTCATCTGAATGTATGACCCTTTCTTGTCATTTCTTTGTGCATTTAAATGATATGCAGAGGGTACCTCCATGTGTTTGAGTGTATGAAGTTGTTAACTATTTGAAGCATGTTTTATAGATCTATATACATTTGTTAGATTTGTTGAATTCTTAATTGTTTAGCATGTTATTCCTTTTCCATAAGCTACATGATTCATTTGCAACAATGCCCTGTATGTTTATCTTGTTTTTAATCTAATTCGTCACTTCATTCTCCTTTTAAACCTTGATTTTCTGAAACACTCGTAGACATATGCATCTGATAGTTGAGAGCATTTTTCATCTAAGCTGAGATTTTTTAAGGTCCTATAATTTCAAAAGAGAAAGAGAGAGAGAGGGAAAAACTTCCCAAATATTGCACAATTATTTAATTGCAAATCTGGCCTTAAGATTCATCTTGAGTCTTGGCCCTTGGGGTGCCTCAGCATCGTTCCAAAAATATCATGGAACATCTAGAGGGATAACAAATATATATGGATAAGACTGTCAAACAATGCCAAATACCAGCTAAGGAATCTGGAATCACCAAACAAAATTGCACGCCAATGCAAATGCTCTTGAAGAATGTTTGGCAATTGAGATTGAACCCGATCCCAACAAGATCTCCCAAAGGCACACTCCCATAAAATATGCTTCATTGATTCAGACTTCAAGAAAAAGGGGAAAAGGCCATCATAAAGACCACTTTTGGCAATCCGAGCTTTGGAGAGGAGACCTTGGTAGATTACCAACCAAGCAAAAACCTAGAGCATATAAGAAGCTCGAATCGACCAGACACCATGCAACCTCTGAATCCAATAGCTATTTTTATTCTAAGAAATTCACTTGGCGTTGAGAATGGGACCTAATTCATGTTACTAATGCAAAATGGATTAGCGCTTACAAGAATCATATTGATTCAAAGGATGTCCAAAAATCCACTCCCAATCTCGCCAAAAGGGTCGGGTCATATCAATATTCATATTAAAATTCTCCTCCTGGGGTATGAGCCCAATAATATCCATCTAGGTAGGTCGATCTGTAGAATACAATGCAAACTCCCTGGTCATTGAATGCCAAGTCTTCCAAGAATGAGCATGGAATCCCAAATATATATCAAGAAGAAATTATTCTTTATGCTTATCCTCCTTGCCTGAAAACAAGGGAGATCAGATATGCAAGTACCCTTTTTCTTCCATCTCCAAATTGGTGTTATAAAAACAAGATCGCAAAGAAATAAAATAAAACAAATGCGGAAATAAAACACAGAACATACACAATACAATAGAGACAAAAATATATGTGGTTCACCCAGTGTGGGATACATCCACCAGAGAAATTACCAGATCATTCCTTTCTTATTATTTAGCAAATGAAGGGATACAACCTACAACATACTTGTTATAAATTCTTCTTCTTTCTCTGACAATCTCCTCTCTCATAATACAACATTCACTCACATACAAAGTCGCAATAAAATTACCTCATAAAAGAGGGTTTCCTTCTAGGGAAAAAAACCATAATGTAACTTCTACCATCCATATTGACTATGAAATTACTATATTTTACAAGGCAATTTTTCCAAACAATTATCTTCGAGGGCGCTACCCCCGAACCCCAGCCAGGGGGGGGATCCAAAAAATTTCCCCTCTGTCCCTCGACCCCCTTGATGAGAGATGTGGGGGGGGAAGCCCCCCCACACCACCCCATGAGGTAATGGGGTCCAAACGCAACTGAAACAAGACCTTTGAATCATGAAGATAATCAGGCTCCACAACCAACAATTGGCCCCATGGACATATCCCAACTTGATCTAATTCCTAACCACTCCCAACAAACCAATCTTTCTACCCTCCTCCAATTTGTCCAAATAATCTTAAAGATGGAGGACCCTGAAATATAGAAAGTATGAGGAGAATAGATAATATCACATAAATTGAATGGACCCTTTACTCTGCCAACATGTTGGGATGATATCAATCTGTGTTGCATCAAAACCTACCAAGGAGATGATCCCTCCAAACACCTAACTACCCATTTAGTAGCCAAAATTCTACCTTGGGTTGCCACATCAATCAAGCCAAGGCACCCCTCATCCTTGGGAATGATACAAACTACCCAAAGGACAATGGGAATATCACAGGCCCCACCATACTTGGCTCATAGGTACAAGCACAAAATTTGTTCCAATCGGTGAAATTGCAACTTGCTTGGAAGCTAGCAAGACTGTTGGAGTTACTTCACACACACCTAGGATTTATCTTTCCTAAGGTTATTCCCTGTTTATTAGTCATAATTAGTCATTATCCAGTCTCCTATATTCCACCTGGAGAATATTCTCTTTCAGTTGACACTTCAGTTTGACTAGTTGAGTTGAGTTTATATGTTGCATTGGTTTTGTCACCATGCAACATTGGGATCATCCCCAACTCACTACTCTTTGTTCAGTCAGTTAACTGAAGACTAGTTGACTAGTTAACTCAGCTAGGTGGCAGTTCATTCCCATAACTACCTGAGAGATTAGACTAGGTGGCAGTTTACTCTTGTAACTGATGGTGTGTGTCCAAATCAATCTGACCACCACTATGGCTCATTAGTTACTCATGTATCCTATATCTATTGTAAATTATTCACTCTTTGAGTGTGGACAACGGTTAATGAGAATTCATTCATTCTTTCTCTCCTTCTTCTTCTTTTTCCAATTCTCTCTGCAAATGTGTGTATCATTGTTTAGCTAGATCTATTCTATGCAGGTTCAACACATTTACATGGTATT
This sequence comes from Picea engelmannii, assembly GCA_009831015.1. NCBI lineage: Eukaryota > Viridiplantae > Streptophyta > Pinopsida > Pinales > Pinaceae > Picea > Picea engelmannii. The sequence continues at coordinate 260,694 of ML785673.1, read as the reverse complement.
AGAGCCGATGGACTGCTAAGCAAAAGCTACACCAAAAAAAAATTGCAGGTACAAAAGATTGAAGACAACAAAAAGATGGATTATTCGCCAGAAATACTTCTCATGCTTCATAACTATTTGGAATAGAAGACAAAAATTATGCTTATGCTCATATGTAGAGGCCTGTACCAGATAACTATGGCAATGGAAGTAGAGCTTGATTTTTTCGATCAACAAAATGACTTTCTCAATAGACAAGATATGGCCATAGGATGTATCCTCTATTTTATTTCTCTCAAAATTATCCATCAAGTATATGATGAATCACAAGAATTCACTCCAAATGATATATGGAGCAGATTGGAGGTTTTGTTTGGGAATAAGGAAGAATGCATGCAAAATGTTGACAAGATAGAGAATGTAGAAAAGCCATTGGAAGATAAATCATCTCAGTTTGAAGAGCCTTCTACACAAGTATCTACAAAAAATTGTATTCCATTAATTGAAGATAATGTCTACTCCATTTCAGATTTGTTTTCTGAAATTCATGTGGAAGATATATGGCATGCATCTCAGGAGTCACATGCAGACACGTTTGCATGCACCATGCATGCATATCAGGAGACAAAAAGGGAGCCGCACACATCAGACGCCATTCTGATATTTTTTGAGAAAAATTTGCAGAAACAAATTGGATATTTGAATTCCTCTCGGGAAAATATCCAATTTCAAAAATAAAATTGTCTGAAACGGAGTCTGGGAAGTGAAGTTATGATCGTTTTAAAATCAACAAAATTTCAACATTTTTTTGGAAACGGCCGCACGGTTTTCAAAATTTCATCCAAAATTTATTTGGATATTATTCATTACAAGAAGATAAAGTGGATATGTGTGGAAATATCATTGATGCATATACTTCATCAGATCTGTGCAGACATCTGCATATTCAACAAAATCTTCAAAGAGCACAAACTTGCACAGTTGTGAGGTCTTCTTGGAGTGAAGTACATGGTTGCTTAGCAACTGCCTTTTGTTCCTTATCATTTTTTATTGTATGCATTGTAATTTGAGGGGGGGGTTTGTTCCCAGAGGTTTTCCCTCTTTCCTCGTTTAGTTCAGTGTATCTTTTGTATTTGGGTACCTAACATGGCCTCGTAGTCGGGACCCATTCTTTATTTTCACCATAGTGATGTTTAGGGGGGGTGTTGGAGTTACTTCACACACACCTAGGATTTATTTTTCCTTAGGTTATTCCTTGTTTATTAGTCATAATTAGTCATTATCCAGTCTCCTATATTTTATGGGAGAATATTCCACCTAGAGAATATTATCTTTCAGTTGACACTTCAGTTTGACTAGTTTAGTTGAGTTTAGATGTTGCATTGGTTTTGTCACCATGAAACATTGGGATCATCACCAACTCACTACTCTTTGTTTAGTCAGTTAACTGAAGACTAGTTGACTAGTTAACTCAGCTAGGTGGCAGTTCACTCTTGTAACTGCCTGAGAGACTAGACTAGGTGGCAGTTTACTCTTGTAATTGCTGGTGTGTGTCCAGATCAATATGACCACCACTATGGCTCATTAGTTACTTAGGTATCCTATATCTATTGTAAACTATTCACTCTTTGAGTGTGGACAATGGTTAATGAGAATTCATTCATTCTTTCTCTCCTTCTTCTTCTTTTTCCAATTCTCTCTGCAAATGTGTGTATCATTGTTTAGCTAGATCTATTGGCTATGCAGGTTCAACACATTTACAAAGACACATAGTAAATGTGGGAGGCCTAAAGAATCCTGCTCATGACCGTCAACTTAGAAACAAAGGGATTATCTTTGCACTGCCAAAAAAGTGACTTACACAAAAATATTTCCAAGCACCAATCCCACATTGCAACTGGTGAAATGTCTACCCCAAATAGTATACCAAGATATCTCACAAGAAACCCTGGTTGGAAAAACCTCCAAGCAACTGGAAACCACATGGGTTGATCCTTAAGACCAAATAACTATTATTTTATCTTGTGATCAATAACAATTTCCCTTGAAGCCTCACAAAACACTACAAGACAATCCATGATAGTTGAGATAGACTCCTCATCAACAGAGACTGACAAAAGAGAGTCATCCACAAAATGATTGTTAATCATCTCCTCCCCCTTGGGGAAAGAAATACCTCTGAGATGACCCTAAAGATGAGTTTCCTCCAATAAATATCCAAGAGAATCAACCATCAAAACATAGATATAAGGGGGGAAAGGGCACCCTTTCTTGATAGACCTATGGAGATGGATGTAGGGGGACAATGCATTATTCACTGAAAAAAATGTAGAGGCACGTATAAAAAACATGTTTATCATACCAACATAATGTTTCCCAAACCCAAGGCAAGTCATCGTATCAATGAATCAATTTTCAGGAAGAGTGCTTGCTGACTAGACTCCCTATCTCACTCCATGGCCTCCGAAGATGACAAGATTGTATCCAAAATAAACCATCCTTGTACAAAGCATGTATGCTCTCAATGAACATTTTTTTGGGCCATATCTCGAACTCTCCTAGCTAAAATCCTTGGCCATAATTTTATAAGAAATGCTTAATAAAGTTATCGGTCGCCACCCACCAATAGAATCTCTAGTTGTATTCTTTGGAATAATCTTGATCAGTCCTTGATTAAGTGATTATGAAATACACCCCATGGAAAATACCTCATGCGCAAGATTCTAAAAATCATCCCCCACTGTGTCCCACATCTCCTTATAAAACTCACAAGGTAGACCATCAATACCCAGGGACTTCCCATTTTGCAATGAAGAGAGTGCAACGAAAAAATTCATAATTCATAAAATCTCTTTCCAATCTATCTCGATCTCCAAACAAGACTTTACATGACACCACTTTGAAGCAAGCATCCCTAGAAACCACAACTAACTTCGGCAAGTGGTAATCAAAGAAAATATTTTTAAAGTGATCACTAAACATACCTTGAATCTTTGTTGGGTTCTCCTCAAGAGTCCCATATTCTCTACGTAGACCATTAAACTTGTTAGCCACAACTTTCCTCTTCAAGAAGTCAAGAAAGAACTTAGATCCCTCGTTTCCCTCCTGGATCCACTATAGTCAAGCTATGACTTGAGCCCCTCTAGCAATATACTCCTCCTCCTTGCGAACTACCATCTCAAACCGAGTTGCATCCTCTTTGAGGGTGATGTTATGAAGGCTCCTCTAATTTTTGTCGCGTCTCACGAAGCTCTCTTCCACGCTTATGCGCAATCATGCAACCCCATCCCCTCATAAACTTCATAATATGATGAATGGTGGCCTCCCACCACAAAATCCACTCTTTGTCCCCCCTAGGACGAGGAACAAGATTCCACACACTATGCACCAAAGCCTCGAAATCTGTAGACTCCAAATGGGAGATAATAAGCCTGAACAAAGATGAAGGTTTGGAGTCAACCACATGTCCTACTGAAATAGAAGTTATAATGGGTAGGTGATTTGAACCTATAGTTGCAATTAACACATCAACCAGATGCATATTCCTAGAAAATGAGATATCATCCCTCGAGCCATAGATCTGATCCAACCTAGTGTGAACCTTGGAAGAGCCCTATCTAAAGTTGGATCGGGTAAACCATTCACCATAGTCAACCCCTGTCTTCCACCAATTGGGATCGAACATTTGAAGAGAAGCTTTAGACTTATACCAAGTCTGCCTCTCTAAACCACTAATCACATAACCAACCCCTCCTCCCCTATCACCATCCCATTCAACCATGTTAAAATATTCGCTAATTACCCACTCACACATCTAGAAGAGAGGTCTCCATCCATGTCCAGAGACGTGTATGCATAGGGATAAGGTTTGGATCATACACAGAATAAAAAATCAACAATCTCTCTTGAAATAGGATAGTAATTGTGGGGATGTTTCATTCTTGTACGTGTCCTTCTTAATACTGGGGATTTTAGATCCAGGGTTCGTCCAGAGTTTACCAGCAAAAACCCCAAAGCATCGACATATCAATCTTCAGCCAAGGTTGAAGAATATCTTACCTGATACGCAATGAGGATCACATAGACCGTCTGGTCTTGTGAAAGGGATGAAGGACTAAATAAACATGGATCTATCTAGGATAACATTCATACACTCCATTAAAAACAACTTACGATTATCAATATGTAAAACAATACACACACGTATTCAAATAACACATGAGTGACACACGATAGATTATAATTGTTGCAACTTTATTACTCCTTTCATTCCATTGAACACAAACATACATTAAGCAAACTATATTCAACAACATAGTCCCATATCCTCTTTAGATAATTCCCCATAATTACAACATATTGCGTTATGCGCATCCTTTTATACCTCAGATGTATGACGTAATCAGACTCTATTCAAAAAAATTACAACATTACACTACTGCAAAGGATCAGAGTGAGCTATAGACAATGAACAACTAACAACAACAACTTAGTGAATCCCCCTAATTGAATAACTCTATTTCTTATGTCGATGCTTCATTTAATATATTTCTCTACTCAGAAGCTTTGTCTCTTTCAACTCTGCTCCACTCACTCTATTGGAAAATTGCCTCAAATACTTTTATTACCTGCCTACAATCCACATAGCCTTTCTAGAATCGAGGCAATCCTAACTACCTGACTAGCTTATCCTCTGGTTGTTCCATGTTCCCTTGTGCAGCTAGCAGTAATCATTCAGGGAGATTTCCCGATGATTCCTTTCTTGATTTCTGGTGCAATTAACAAAACTCGGGTTGACATGCACTTGGTAGATCTCGAACTTGGCTTGCAATCTCAAAACTTGGTTGGCACGCACCCCTTATGCAGCTGCTTGGGTGCACACACAACTTGGAATGAGCATGAACAACATTGTTTGTGCGCATGCATAATATTAACCTAAAACTTTGGGTGCCAACAATAATCCACACACAACCATTGCTTGGGTCACTCCTTAAAGTTGTAACAAAACTTTGTAGATATGAGGAAATAACTATCACCCCACCTCTTCCCTAAACATGATATGTGGCCCAAAATGGGCCATTCCAAACATAACTCATGCAATTGCAAAGCTCAAATCTAGATAACTTGATCTCCTGAAGAAAAAAAATAAAAAATAAATAAAAAAAATAAAAAAAAACTATTTATGGCTTGACCTTTTGAAGAACTCCTCGAACAACCTGCTTCCTATGGTGGATTAAGAGTTTCAACAAACCACCCTTGTTCTCTTTTATTATTAGAAAATTTATTAAATTGAATAGTTCCTTCCTTTGGGATTGTGTAAATTTTAGTATACCCTTCATTATGTATTAAGGTTACTACCTATCCTATTTGGTTATCTCTTTGCTCCCCTGATTTCCATTGTAACAAGCATTAATTCCAATGCTCGACACTTCCAAGTAGAGCTCTTCTTTCAATGATTGTTATGAGTAAAACCACCTTATAGTTTGGTAATTTCTCAAATGAAGTGGAACATTCAAATGATCTTGGGCCACCAGGAAGGGCGCACCCAACTACACATTTTTTATCCAGAAGAGGTATTGATTGTTAAATTTAATTATGGTTCGTTAATGGTTTTCCATCGTGAAGTTGATTTATTTAAGAGTCCTTCCTTGGACAAGGTCTTTCTTCAGGCCTTGGATGTGGAGCATAAGGTGGGTCCTCACATCTTCTCTCCTCAAACCTGATCTGGTCCTTCTAATGTTGTTCCTTCTCATATTGATCTTTCTAATGTTTCCCTTGCATCACCCTCCACACCTCAAAATGTGCCATGTTGTACCTTTCACAATACCAACTCCCATGCATCTACCGATTGTTGGGCACTTAAGAACCTTCACACCAACAAGATTTTATTTGCAGAGGTCGCTCAACTAGATTCCCCTAAACCTATTGAAGTCATTTCCCTCAACAATCCTACCAAAGTTGACCCCTCTCTGATCCCGATGACCGCTAATGAACCTGACACCTATAATGTACCCTTGTTTACACATAATTGTCAGATTAAGCATGAGTTGGGTACTCTCATCCTAGACAACAGAAGCCAAAAGAATCTCGTTTCCCAAGACTTGTTCCAATGCCTTCAACTCCCCACCACTTTGCACCCGACCCCATATCAGCTTGGATGGGTAAAAAAGGAAGGCCATCATCTCACTGTCTCCTGGTGTTGTGCAGTGAAATTTACTATTGGCCCTTTTCGGGATACTATGGTGTGTGATGTCTCTCCTTTAGATTGTGCCAATTTGTTACTTTTCCTTCCCTACCAATAGGCTTGGAACGTTGTTTATCATGTTAAATCTCATCAATACCACCTGCAACATGAGGGGCGCACCTATGTGCTTACATCTTTTGCTCTTAAATCCACCCAGCCTATTACCAGACAAGCAACCATTAAGCAAGTTAGTATGAACAAATGAATCTCTTTGTGCTTGGTTCTCCCCATTAAACCAGACAACCTAACCAACCTTGCACCTTTGTCCATGGCTCTCCTTCTCCAAGAATTTGCAGATGTCTTCACCCAACCCACGAGATTTCCTCCATCTCGATCTATTGAGCACACAATTGATCTAATTCCTTGTGCTTATTTGCCGAACACCCCATCCTATCACCTCGCTCCCTGAGAGGCTACTAAGATAGAACACCAAATTGGCCAACTTTTGAACTTATACCATATTCAACCTTCATCGTCGCCTTGTGCATCCCCAACCTTTATTATTCCAAAAAAGGATGACTTGGAATGGCTACTAGTGATCGACTATCGTTCCCTTAATAAAGCCACAGTTAAAAACCGCTACCCCCTACCCTAGATTAAGGTTTTTCTAGACCAATTACAAGGGGATTGTTTCTTCACAAAGATGGATTTGACAGTTGGATACCATCAATTTCGCATGAATGCAGCAGACACATGGAAGACCGCTTTAAAGGCAAACTTTGTGGTTTTTGAGTGGTTGGTTATGCCATTTGGGATAACAAATGTGTCGACCACGTTTATGAGATTAATTAAAGATGTTTTCACGCCACACTTGGGTAAGTTTGTGGTCATTTATCTTGATGATATATTGGTATTTAGTAAGTCTTTGGAATAACATCTTCAACACATCCACAACGTACTTGAGCTACTATGAGCACATAAACTTCAGGTGAAGGAAAATAAGTCATATTTTGGACAAACATCAGTTCATTATTTGGGATTCATATTGGACACAACAGGGGTTTGACCAGATCCATCTCGGATACATGCTTTGGAACAATGGCCAACGCTATCCAATACACATGACCTCAAGAGTTTCATGGGAGGTATTAATTTCTACAGAAAATTTGTATCTCATTTTTCCTAATTGGCCCATCCTCTACACCAGGTGTCCAATCAAGAAAAATTATTTGGAATAAAGAGGTTGAGCACCACCTTGAAAATATAAACATCGCATTATGCTCTATCTATGTTCCCCATTTGCGAGATATGAATCAACCCTTTGAGATCGAGACAGATGCATCTTAGTTTTCCATTGGGGTTGTACTTAAATAGGGAGGTCACCCTATGGCATACCATTTAGAAACTCTTGCAGAGGACAAAGTTGATTACAACACCTATGACAAGGATTTCTATAGTTTGGTGCATGCATTGAAGCAGTGGTACCATTACATTCTCGACAAAGAAACATTCCTCCATATAGATCATCACCCTTTGATCTTCATCATGGGCGACTTATATTCAACATTTTCATCTAGTAATTAAATACAAGAAGGGTACCACTAACAAGATGGTTGACTTGTTAATTCGACCACCTACTTAGGTCTTTCACATTTTAGAGGTGCACTATGCAACATCTGATGCCTGGAAAGACACGTATGTAGAAGATTCGTGATTTGGTGAAATCTGGGGAGCATTGCAATAGCCTACAGTAATCAATCAAACTCCCTTCTTAGATTATACTATCCATGATGGTTGGCTCTACAAAACTAACCAACTATGTGTGCCACAGTCTGAAGATCTTCTTCTTATCACCCATGAAGCAATGTCTCTTCATGCGGGGGGCATTTCAGCACAATCAAGACCATTCTCAATATCCAATGCCACTTTTACTAGCCTACTATGCCCAAACAAGTGGATAAGTTCATTCGTTCTTCATTTCTTTGTTCCCAAATTAAATCGTCCAACTGCAAGCATGGTCTTTATCAACCTTTACCAGTTCCCTCACATCCTTGGGAATCTATTTCCATGGACTTTTTGAGTGGTCTTCCTACCACTCTCCGCAAACACGATGCCTTATGGGTGGTCATTTTTCATTTTTCTAAGATGGCTATCTTTCTCCCCTATCGTAAGACTACCTTTGTTGCTCAGACCACAAACCTCTTCTTTCATCATATTTGGCCCTGCTTTGGATTTCCCAATAACATTATTTATGATAGGGACTCTCATTTTCTCAATACCTTTTGGCGTACTCTTTGGTCTTTACTGGGTTGCCAACTTCATTTTTCTACTGCCTTTCACCCCCAAACCGATGGGAAACGGAAGTTGTCAATCATACTCTCGTCCACTCCCTTTGTATTTATTTTTATAAAAACAAATAGTGGGACTCCTATCTGCATATTATCCAACATAGTTACAATCAAGCCATGCACTCCTCCACTAGGTTCTCTCCCTTCGAAGTTTGTTTTGGGTTTCAACTCCTTGAACCCTTAGAGATGTCCCTTACTCTTAATCCTTCTAGGTCTGCACATCAGCAACAGGAGCAACAATCAACTCAACATTTTATCCACACTTTATCTCAACGCCATACTCAGGTAATAGCTCCCTTGCAAGCATCCTAAGAGCATGCAAAACAAAGGCATGATAAGCATCACACACCATTTTTATTTTATCTGGAAGATTGTGTGTGGCTCTTATTGGACAAACAATGATTCAAAGGCCAACATCATAAGTTGCACCCATTGAGATATGGCACATACATTGTTCTGGAATGCATTGGAGAGAATGCATATTGCCTAGACTTTCCTTCACAGCTCAACATCCACGATGTGCTTAATGTTAACAACCTTAAGTTTTTGAACCACTTCTCCTGGAAGAAGCAGTCACAGTTCATCGTCCGATGGATAATATTCCATATTTCCAGCCTCCTCTACTTGCTGATAAAATTCTTGACTCCAAGACTAGAACAACTTGCCAATATAAGTGTTTTTCATATCTTGTGGGTAGAAAGGGATATACACCAACTCATGCCAAATGGATGTCTGCAGAGGCCTTGAAGCGCACATTCCCTCATTTGTTGGCGGAATCATGGACACTTTCAGATCTAAATAGGGAGGAATTGGGCCACTAGAAAGGGTGCACCCCTTCCTTGGCCACTCAATATGAGGAGGGCGCTCTGTAATAAATGTTTAGTATTTATTCTATTTCAACAAAAATTTATTGTAAACAATTAATAAAGAGGAGGAAAAAGTCGTCTTGCTTATAAAAGGTGCTCCTCTCTCTCATAATAGATTTGATGGTCATTTTCTGGTCTAAGCGCTTGGTCTCTTATCATTTATGCTCTATTTTTCCTTTGTTTTCCTATGTTTATCTCTATTCTTAGATTATGCATTGAGTGTTCTGTTTGAGTTTCAGATATGCATGCAGATTAGGTCTCCCTAATGAGGTTGGTGCTAATTTTTGTAATGAGAGGTTCCATTATGAAGATAAATTTGCTAATTTTTTTGAACCACCTCGATTCTTATTAAACCATAATTGAGTTCAACTCTCATGTCTTTTCTCTTTGAGCTAACTACATGTAACATATTCAATATCTTTCCAAACATTATGTTGAAAGGCACCTTAAAGACATTAGATATTTAGTATATGAAACTAAAATGCAAGGAAGAGAAGAGAGAAATTAGCATTGATATGGAAAATCCACAACGTCTCTTCTTCACATCCATGGACCCTAAATCTTCATATGGGAGAAGAGCCTTATTACAAGCCGTCATTACAGTAGAGTGGGTCATAAGAGACATTTTGTTGGTGTGGTCAAAATATGTGGAGCTTCCCTCGAGCTTCATGGAGATAAAATCAAAACTTTGCTTAGTTGGTTCAAAGAAGTCCTACATTCACATAGAATGCCCACAAGCCTAGACCTACCAAATGACCACTCACATATATTTCATTTCATTGAAGTTCTACTCTAACTATTTTTCATTACATACAACAAATTCACAATGATGTCATCAATATGAAACTAATATGTATGCAAGTTAATTAGTGTTTGGCATAATCTTCTCATGGCACTTCAAGATTAAACACAATGTAATCATAGATAGCCTTGATCTCTTCTTTTTCCTTTCACAATTGTTGCACTTTGTTTTCAATGAAAACAATCACTTCAAATATGCATATAATTGTATTTTACATATGATAATGTTTAGTCATTTGGATAGGTTGGATATCTAGGATCCTTGTATTAAACTCAAAGGATTCCAAATGCACAACCATTTGCCTATTTAGTTTATGGAGGTGTATATACCCAACCCCCCTTCAAAGTTGAACTTGTGTCTTCAATGGAGGAAACATATGTTCTTAATAGTTAGACCCACTTAAACTAGATAAAAGTGAATATTTCTTTTATGTCTTCAATATGAAGGACACTTAGAAACCCACCTCATTATAGCACAACAAAATACTATGAAGGTGTGGATGGATTGTCAAATGTGGTTTATTCCTTAACTTTGTTAAGTGATTTGATTTTTGCTTGTTGTCTTGAGAGAAGCTAAGTAGGTCTTATAACTAGGGTAGAAGAGATAATTAAAAAAACAACCAAACATGTAAAAAAAAAGAATAAAAATAAAAAAAATAATTAACATAATAAGCCTAAGGCCTTCCAAAACATGAAATATTCACCTTTTGAATGTTGTTCTAGTAATGAAATATATGTTTTATTCTTTCAAAGTTTTATTTCTTGAAGTAATTTTTCCCATCTTTAACTATTTGTTTTTATTGAAATATTAAATATTCGCCCTTTTAATAATTTGTTTTTATTGAAATATCAAGTATTCACCCTTTTAATAGTCCTTTAGAAATATTTTTCAAGGTTTTTATTCTCAAGTTTCAATCATTTCTAGGTTCTATTCTCAAGTTTCACACTTGAACACTAAGACTTTGTACCGTCATTCGTTCCTCCATAAAACTTGGAAGACTTTAAAGAATCCTTCATTTTAGGTTTTAGAAGCCCTAAAGGTTTAGTATCACGTTTGAGTATTATTCATATTAACTTGGTAACTTTTTAATTTCTTGATATTGAGACTAATATGAATCTTTATGAATCTGAGACTAATATGAATATTTATGGAGTGAGACAATTGGAATTAAAACGTACATGTTTAGTATGACGTTTGAGTATTATTCATATTAACTTAATAACTTTTTAATTTCTTGATATTGAGACTAATATGAATATTTATGAATCTTTTGATATTGAGACTAATATGAATATTTATGGAGTGAGACAATTGGAATTAAAATCTAGTCTAAAGTGAAATTGGAATTAAAATCTAGTCTAAAGTGAAAAACATTGATACTATGTATTTGTATTGTGTAGGTGAAATGTTTTTCTCGTCATCAACAATCAAAATTGAATCCTTCCCATCCTTCCAACGGGTTTAAATGTGTCTTACAAGGATAATTCAAAAAACCCTCTTCAAAAAATGTAATTTTTAAAAATCACTTGTCATTTACTACGAAGAACATCAATTATTATTAAATTTCAAAAGAAGAATCTCATTTTCAACAAGTCATCAATTTGACTTCCAACACTTGGATGTTTAGTGAGCATTATATTGATCATATTATATGAGAATGGATGTGAATCATAAGAAAGATTCATGATTCAACGCCCATTACTTGCCTTTGGCATCTAAAAACTAAAATAATCTCTATTCTTGTTGGCTCTCATCTATTCCTTGATACGGTGTACTCTTTCACAACATAAAATCCATCACAAAACTCGTGCATATATAATCCTATCACTGTATTGGCATATCCAACCTTTTGAGCATCACTTAATATAAGCTTCCAAGAGAAACTTGGAAACTATATCTTTCTGAATCCCCACTTGAATTCATGTGTTATGTGAATATTTGTATCCTTGTTGATATGATAATTAGCATGACATTTAATGTCCATATTTAATATAGTCAGATCTCAAACTCCCCATAATGTTATTTTCTTTGTTATCTTTGTCTCCTTTCTTGGCTTTACAAAAAAAAAAAAACAATTAGTCATGGGTTATGGGTGTAAATTACAACGACATTGAAAGCGTATTAGCAAGATTCACTACAAATGTGTGGTTCTATGACAATTTTGAATAGATTACAATAGGCATCGACCGAACCCAAGGAAATGAGGTCATCCCCCTTTCTTCATGTTCACATAGTCCATCTTCCTTCTCTAAAAACATTTAACATGTTGACAAATCTAACATGGTTATAACATCGGTATCTAATATTTTATTATTATTTGAAAACATTTGATGGCCTCTCAACCATTTAATATATTGTTCACGACATCCCTTTTATTCCAATGTATATTTAGAGAAAAATACACATAATTAATACTTGAATGTAAATATCTCAACAATTCACTAATCTTGCATAGGTTTTTTCAAGCTCATTGTAAAGATAACACATAACTTTTCTTTGTTTTACACAAAATTATGTTAATGATTTTGTTTGGGATAAAAAAACTCCATTAAGATAAGTAATAACTTATATGTTCTCGACTAAGTTTATGTATGAGACTAAGCAAAATAGACCTTGTCAACATCATAAAGCCTAAAATTGGAATTACAACAATGGAAATTGTGATTCTATTCATTCCATTTTCTACATCATTAATTCCCTACTCCTATCATTCCCCTTTACCCAATTTTATGTATCTTTATCTACAACACTCATTGTTTCTAGAAACATTGACATTAGCGTGACAATACTTTAAGTGTCAAATATTTGAGAATGTTCCTTAGATCTCTTTCCCTTTGCCTCATGGAAAGCCCAAGAACAATGAGATGTATCATTTAAAACCTTAATGCTTGGAGTAACAATTTTATGCCTGGGTGGAATTTTTAAGTAAGATATGGAGAAGGTAACATAATTCATGGTATCCTTAGATCTATGGAATATGGATTATGCTCTAACATCCACTCTGTCAAACTTTTTTTGCATGGTTTGAGAAATAGAGTGAGCAATCAATGTCTTCAATAAGAATCACATACTTGTGGTATTGATGGGAAATTTCCTTTAGCTTTGTGTTTGTATCGACCTTAGGAATCTTCAAATTATAGACATCTTAGCCTACATAATAAGCATTGGGGGAAATCATGCTAGATTTGTGTGTTCCTAGAGCCCTATAAAGCAAGTGGGCTATCTTCATGGCTTTAATAATGTTCAGATAGAATTACCCATTTTCAACAAAGGCCTCAATGTTTAAGACAATTTCTTTTTTTTTAATGAAATCTACAACAAACATGAATCCCATGGTGAAGCATGATTCTAATATGCTCGAGATATGAATCCAAGTTGTAATGTTCACTTATCATATGGACGATTTTATGATCTGCATAAAATCCATGATTTGTATGAAATGGGGTTGATTTCCCTGATCCCGACAAGATGGATTTGACGAGAAAAAAATGAAGGAATCTACAACGATGTTTCTACACATAAGCAAGTGGCTCTAATGAGGGACATTTTTGTCTACAGTGAGGTGCAATCGAGTCGTCTAGGTCATCATCTCCCCCTGTCTAGCGTGTTAGAGACGCCATTTAAGCTCGCCATGCACCTCCATGGACCTCCTACTACCACTACCAATAGTCCAGGTTTTCATTTTTCATTTTTTCTTTTTCAAATATGAATGCTACTTATATCTCTCTCTTTTTCATGTATGTGCAGAGGAGATTGCTAAGCTATTTATGCAACTTTACGGACAACCATCGGTCTATCTCGTGCCAAGCAATAGAGCGGCTTTAAAATCGGACACAAAATTGAACATCGGTGTCATGCTTTCTGGTGGCAAGGCTCCAAGTGGTCACAATGTTATTGCAAGATTGTTTGGTCTGTTAGATTGTCTTATTATTTAAGTAGTTGTGTTTTCCGTGCATCTTTGGTTTGTGCACCTAAACAGTGTGTCGGTTTTACCCTATATATATTAAAATATATTAAAAAAAACTAAAAAAAGATAATATAATTATTCATAAATATTAAAATATATTAAAAAAAACTCCAGAAAATAATATAATTATTCATAAATATTAAAATATATTAAAGAAAACTCAAGAAATATAATATAATTATTCATAAATATTGAGATTATTAAAAAGTGATAGCATTTATTATCAACAATATCAAGACTATTATTATAAATATTAAGATTTTTGAGAAGTGATACATTCATTAGGTTGATAGACATTTCTTGCATAAACTTTTAGTGGATTATAAAAACTATTATGCTCAATTCGAAATTTATGAAGTCGAAATCTACACTAAAATTACTCGATGGCCAATATTAATATTAATGGTGAGTTCGAAATATTTATTCACAACGGGCCACTGCCAACCAAATATAATTGTAATCTAACCACGGTAACAA
>ML785673.1:220785-239843 GCA_009831015.1 Picea engelmannii | reverse complement strand
CAAATTTGTGAATTGTCAGGTACATTGGCGCTAAGAGGAATATGCACACCTCTTTTGTTTGCTTTTTGATAAACAAATTGATCATGCATATTTATAATTCCTTTGATGCTTTTATCATCAACTGGAATGATTTCATAATGTAAGTTTTTAATATATATATATATATATATGAATGATTAAGAATATAATTGAAAATTGAGAAAATTTTAAATGAAATTATTCCATATATGTTTTTTAGGTTATAATATATATTATTTATTTATTTATTTGAGGTTGTATTGAAGACTCTTTTCTTTTAGAGAGAAATTGTACTAAAGAATAATTGTTGAACATTTTAAAGGATTTTGCAAAAGATAAAAGTCCAAGCTCTTATGGTTGGACTATGGAATTTTTTCTCCATTATTTTGATCTGGTTAGGAAGGATCTACTAGGAATGGTCAAGGAATCTAGGAGGAAGGGAGAGGTTATAAAAGCATTAAATTCTACCTTTCTTGTTTTAATCCCGAAAGTAAATAAATCGTTAACTTTTGGAGACTTTTGACCTATCTCTCTTTGTAAGATCTGTTATAAAAGTATTGCAAAGATTATGGCAAATAGGCTTCAGCCTATTCTTTCTCGTGGCTTGTCGGAAGAACAACTGAGCTTTCTACAGGGGAGACAAATTATGGATGCAGTCGACACGACACAAGAATGCCTTCATAGTATTAAGAAGAAGAATTTAAAAGCACTTATCTTAAAGCTTGATCTAAAAAAGGCATACAATTACATCAACTAGGATTTCTTAAGATTGATCCTAATCCAAGTCGGGTTTGGTTTGATGGCAACAAACTAGATAATGAGTTGTGTTACTTTAGTAACTTATGCAGTGTTGGTTAATGTGGAGCCGTCAGACCCTTTTCATAGAGGCAAAGGGCTAAGGTAGAGGTGTCCACTTTCACCTCTGTTATTCATCCTTGTGATGGAGGTTTTAAGTATTCTTCTCAAGAAGGGTAAGGTCACAGGGAAGTTGACAGGTGTGAAAGTAGCTAGAATTGTTAATATTCTTCATTTTTTCTTTGTCAACAATGTGTTGATAATGACCAGAGAAAATATCGAGGAATGGAAGGAGATAGCGGGAATTCTGGAGACTTTCGTTAGTGCTACTAGCCTAGAGATAAATATTGCAAAGTCATATTTTCATGTTGTGGCATGGATGATTACACTCTGGCTCCTTTTAAAGATATTTTTCCGTATAACTTCTTTACTCTTGATGATGGTTTCAAGTACCTGGGTTACTTTCTGAAGTCTTCTTGCTATAAATCGGAAGACTGACGATGGCTCATTAAAAATTTTGAATGGAGAATAGATCATTGGTGCAACCAATGGCTTACTCTTGGAGGATGTTTTGTTCTAATAAAGGCATTTTTAGAAAGCCAGCCAGTCTTTGGTTGACCCTGGCAAGAGTTCCGAATTCAGTTTTAGTAAAAATCCGACAACTCATTTTCTCCTTCTTATGGTCAGGTTGTAGCGAAAGTAAACGTATGCACCTCTGCAATTGGGAGACGATTGTAAAGACAAAGAAGTTGGGAGGTTTGGGCCTGAGAAACCTCTTCCTTTTCAACAAATCTTTGGCGACAAACACCCTGTGGAGGGTGCTAACAAAGGCAGGGGTTTGGCATAATGTTATAGCTTGGTGGCAACCTTGTTCAGATCAGTTTCTAGATCACAAGGGTCGGCGTCTCTGATTTGGAAAAATATACTCAAAGTGCTCTCGATTATAGATCATTGGTTATGTTGGAGGCCAGGTAGTGGGTTGGCGATCCAGGTAGGCAGAGACTGTATCTTGGGATTGGGTAAGCAATCTATCTTAACGTTTGATCTTATTTATGCCTTAAAGCAATAGGGCATCACCTTTTTGTACCAGGCTCAAAATATTGTGAGGACGGATCATTTTAGTTCCTACTGGAAAGAGGGATCCACTATAGGCCTCTCGGGTGATTTAGCAAAGGAATGGGATGATTACCGAAGTGTCCTCTATGGGGTGGGTATATGGTTACTGGAAAGAGAGGTTGAACTTCTGTGGGCGGGAGGTGATAAGTTGGGGATCCTCTCGGTAAAATAATTATATAAGGCTTTGGCAAAGATCTACTGGCACCATACTATAAAAGGTTGGAGGTATAAATTATAGAAATGGAATATCGCTCTGAAATTAAAAATCTTTTTTCTAGCTCATCCTGGAAAACAAAGTCCTCACTTGGGAAAACCTTGTTGCGAAGGGATGGGAAGGCTCGAGCTTTTGTATCCTTTGTGCTAGAGGTTCGAAAACTGTAAATCACTTTTTCATCCACTGCCTTTTCACCCGTCAAGTCTGGATTCTTATTTCAAGGGTCCTCAAGATTTTAATATTGTGGGATGGGTTATCGATTGAAGATTGTTTTGATCTATCGTGTTCGCAATTTCTGGCTTTGGATGAGCTTCCAGCCATTGTTTGTTGGAATTTATGGACGGATCGAAATAAGGCGTTGTTTGATAACATGACAGTTTCAACTAATGTTGTGCTTTTTAAATCCTTAGGAACTTTAAATGCATGTGTGTCTTTCCGGAAAGGTCCATAAACACGTAGGTTATTGTATCCTCCTCGATTGCATCTTCCGATGGGGTGGTTTGATGGAGCGACTTCTGTGGATGGAACGCAAAGTGGAGTTGGGGGTATTATCAGGATTAGTGATTTGATTGTTTATAAGTGGACCTTCAACACTGGCCCTGGTACAAACAACAGAGTTGAGCTATTGGGCGTCCGGGTTACCCTTTTTCTCGCCATAAGATTACATCTTACAGATTTGCAAATAATTGGAGACTCAAAAATCATTATTGATTGGTGCAATGGAAGGGGGAGACTCCAGATCTTGGCGCTTAATGGATGGAAGGATCATATTAGATAATTGAGCACTCACTTTGGAGTGATCTCCTATATCCATGCCTACAAAGAATTCAACATGGAGGTTGTTATCGAAGAAGGCTCTCAAGGATCAACATCAGTGTGGTACTATATACTACACACAGTGGGAAGAAAACAACAAAGGGCCTACAAGGAGATTTAAAGTTTTCTAGTCGATGTTGGAGTAACATTTTCATGTATCAAGGTTTTGCCCAATAGTATGAGAAAAAAGTCGAGTATTATATGTTGTAAGGGATCTTTTAGTAAATCCCTCGGTTGTTATGTCAGTTAGTTTCACTAGAATTTTTTTTGTAAAAACAGTAAAAGTACTTTCATACTTTTCCTCGGATCATTGCATGATCTGATACGTTAATTTCATTTAAGAGTTGTAATCCTATTATATTTTCTAATATAATGAGCAATTTTCTTTTTGGAAAAAACTTGTGGTTCTCTTTTATGTTCATTTGTGGTTATTTCAGTCTTTCCTTTTTAGAGTGAGAATACCATTGTTAAAGTTCCCATTCCTTAAAAACTATATCACATAATATCTCAAACAAAGTACATTTTCTTGGGACTCTCACCTTACCCCTAATTTATATAAAACCAATTGTATACTTGGCCAACATTTTCACCCACTAAAATGTTAATACCCTACTATATTATACATTATGCATCCTTGTATACATTATGCATGCTGTGTGTGTTTGTTATTAGCTAATTCCTTGTGATACTTCTCGTTTAGAGGTTTATCATAATCAATTTCATTATCATATGGAATATGGAATATAAAATTTTAGATCTTATGAGAGCTTTCCCTTAAGTTATGAGATCATTTTTAGATTTGTGATTTCTATAATTAAATATATTTATTTTGACATTTGTAATTTGTTATACAATTAAATATCTTTAAATCTTTATTTTTGCATCTATAATTTTCTTTGGAATAAAATATTTTTATTGGGAGATTTGTAATTTGCCCTCAATTAAATATCTTCATTTTCAAATTTAAATATTTTTATTTTCGCAATTGTAATTTACTATAAAATTAAATATCGTTATTTTCAAATTTGTAAATTGTCCTATAATTAAATATTTTTGTTTACACACTTGTAACTTGTCTTGTCCTAGAATTAAAGATCTTCATTAGATTTCTAATTTTTCATGAAAACAAATATTTTTATTTCAAAATTTATAAATTGTCTTGGAATTAAATATTGTATTTTTTTCTTTTCCAGATTTGTAATTATTCTTGGAATTAAATATATCTTTAATTTAAAACTTGTAATTTGCCTAGATATCTTATGTATGTAATTTGTCTTGAAATTAAATATTTTTATATTTAATTAGATTTACTTTATTAATATATCAATATTTAAAAAAAAAAAAATTAATAAAAAATATGGTAATTAAGAAACACTTATTTTTAATGTTTTTTCATATAGAAATAAAATTTTAAAGTTACCTAAGTATTTCTTTATCTTTCATAAGATTAGATAAACCAAGTTAATTTCTTCATCTTAACAATCTTACATTTGAATATAGGATTTTTCAACAACCAAATATTATTTTATAATTTTTTAATCCATGAATGCAAATATTATTATTAAATTTTTTATCCACCAAAACATATTGTTTTTAAATTCCATCATCATCATTTTCATTATCATTTTTTTTAAAATAGCTTAAATCCCATACATACATACATACATATACATATACATACACATATATATCAAGTCCATTAGATATAGTTTGGGTGGTTGGGAGGAATGGTTGTTACCCTCCCCACCCAAGTTCAATTCCTTGTAAGTGACGTGATGCTCTTAAATGGGTCTATATGATGCTCTTGTTGTTGAGCCCCCAATATTCCGAACATGCTCAACCTCCCCATGTTCTCTTGTGGGTTTTCCATGGACGTAGCAAGTACTTCGGTGTCGTGAACCTGAAATATGATCATTTTAATTGCAATATTTTTAAAATATCTTTGTGATTACAATTAACAACATTAATATGAAATTTTCCCTCAAATTACTTTGGCATTCCCATTCACCCACTTAGGGAGAATGCTAGTGTACATATAATCCATAAAAATGTTACATTTAAAATTACAAAATATAATTATGCCGAAGGCATATCTTTAGGATAGATTTTCATGAAAACCTGTCAACTTGAAAACCGCCATCTTTGTCCACCTGTCACCTAACAACATTTCTCTCTTCACCGCCTCCACCTCTATACACCTGATCCACCGAATCCATCTCTATACATCGCCTCCAAGGTGGACTCCACCTCTACACACCTTCTCCACCAACTCCATCTCTATACACCACCTCCATCCACCTTTTCATAATCCTTAAGCATGGTCAATCATTATTTTTTGTCTTACTGGTACTCAAGCTTATTCTTGAATTCCTGCAAGGCATCTACTGTGATTATCCCTTCATTGTCGTATATGAGGCTTCTTTAGTGACTTTGCATAACTTTCAGGTCTTTCTGTGTTTGTTGTGTTGCACTTATATACATTTTTTCATGGTTTTAGGAAAGCATTTGAGTAATGACTTTGACCGCCAATGGTTCATGTAGGATTTATCGGTAGGCTCATGGCACTACAAAAAACAATAGCTCAATCACAAGACACTGTGGTACTAGTGAGGAGTCCAAGGATCCTTCTCAGAATGAGCATAAGATTTTAGGTCGCAATGTGGAAGAATTCGAAGCCACAAGCTTGAAAAGCCACCCTACATACGGGTAAATCCTAGGGGCCTATCCTGCCCCACATTCTTCGTCCTCCCAATGCCTTAGCCATGCCAGTTGTCGCATGCCAAAGCTCAGTGTATGCCCCTGCCCGTGGTCTTTTCCTTCCCATACATGAATTCCCTTTTGGGCACCTCCAACGCAGACCACTTGTTCCGAGCCTTTGAAATGTAATGGGTCACCTGTATCTATTATCGTCCAACCTGTTTCTACTCATGGTTTTCCATCGATTCAAGTGTATGTTTCTGGAACACCACCAAATTGGAAACATATGCCACATGCAAAGTTAATAGTGACATTAATGTCAGGATCATCGCAAGTTTTCCATGCATCCAAAACATCATCAGGGAGGATTTTGGTGATTCCGGAGCAAGATAGCAACTCTTCCGAAGGTAATGTTATTTTTTTTTCTATTTGGAGCATAAGAATTGTGTTAGAACATATATTATGATTCGTGATTTTTACTCGGAGTTTTGTTTCTAAAGGCGTAAGACACTTTTGATCTCTCGAGTGAACACTTATGTTTGGCCTTGAAATATTTGTTCCCCGCGATTTTGTTGAATAACCCAATAGCTTTACATATATTGAAAGAGGAAGAAAGAAAACTTGTCTGATATTTTATCATTTTGTCAAGGATCTTAAACTCCCTGACAGTAGTAAAGCACATAGTGAAACTCTCCATTGGTTGTATGACGATTCATTGTGCAAATTTCTTTTTGCGTACTATTAGTAATAAAGGGAAGTGAAGACTTTCTAAATCAATAACCATGTAGAAGCAACAAATTTACATTACCTTACTGCAAAAAGGTCTAGTTCACAACACCTTTCAACAAAATTCCAAAGAAACCAGTTTAAACACTTTTTTGTTAAGTTTATATGGTTACCAAGTAACTACCGTAAAGATCATGTCTGATAATATGCCTGGATTTTTTGCTAGATGACTTAACAAATGCACCTTTCTCCCCCTTATAATAGATGTAGAAATTACTTTTACCACATCTTCAAATGACAACACCAGTGGTTAGCAAAGGAAGAAGTAGATCACTGATGACATATTGTTTTGCATTTATTTTAACAATTTGTTTTTAAAAATCACATTTATTTTGACTTCTTGTTGGACCTATTCCTGCATGTATAGAAAAATTATACAGGAATTTCGGAAGCATTTGTTAGGTTTTCCCAAAAAAAATTCCTTGAATGAGAAGCTTCTAAACTAAAATATCGAGCTTGGGCTGAACATATTTGTTTTGCGGCTCTCAAGCGATGTGGAAAAAGTTGTAGGTTGCATTGGTTGAACTATCTTCGTCCATATATTAAGCGCGGAAATATTTCCCCCGGAGAAGAGGAGCTCGTCATCTGATTATATCGTCTTCTTGGCAATCTGTATGTGTAACAACCATAATGGCTTTAAAACTAGAGTAAATCTATATTTATATTTAACCATGATAGGGGATTTCTTCCATTCTAGTTGCAAGATTTAAGAACAAGATCTAAGACATCACATAGTATATCTATAACTGTTATAACTTGAAAATTTATTGAATTTAGTACAAAATAATAATTTCAGAATTTACCTCTTGAAGAAGAAGGTCGTCCTATTGAAAGTGCTTGATGAAAGTGCTTGTCTGAATGCTTGCACGAATGCTTTCTTGAAACTGAATATTTACCTCCCATCCAACTAGGGACAGCCTCTCTGTCTCCCTATCTCTAGGAATCCTTGCAGTTTCCTGGCCCCCGAGCCCAAAGTTCCCAGCAATAATAGTGCCCTTGTAAAAGTTCCCCAAAACACTCCTTCCTTCCAATTTCCTCCTCCTTCTCTTCCCCTTCCTCCAGAATTTTCCCCCAAAGAAAATAGGACCCCCCTTCCAAGTCCTCTCCCTTCTTCCTTATCCCCCTCTATCGAATCCCTCTCCCTCATTCAATTCATCAACTGCCTTAGCCCCTCATTAATTCCCTCACCTACCATTAAATAATAAAATAGTAAAAAGATCCAAATGTATTTATTTTAATAAACTTAATATTTACCTCTCAACCAACTAGGAACAGCCTCTCTAGCTCCCTAGCTCCAGGAATCCTTGCAGTTTCCTGGCCCTCGAGCCCAAAGTTCCCAGCAACAACAGTGCCCCTGTAAAAGTTCCCCAAAACACTCCTTCCTTCCAATTTCCTCCTCCTTCTCTTTCCCTTCCTCCATAATTTTCCCCCAAAGAAAAGAAGACCCCCTTCCAAGTCCTCTCCCCTCTTCCTTATCCCCCTCTTTTGAATCCCTCTCCCTCATTCAATTCCCCAACTGCCTTATCCCCTCATTAATTCCCTCACCTACCATTAAATAATAAAATAGTAAAAATATCCAAATGTATTTATTTTGATAATTAATTTAATTTAATTTAACAAACTAAGATCAATAAAATCAAATTGGGTTGTTACATACACCCACCCTTCAAGAAACTTTGTCCCGAAGTTAGAGTAATTTACAATACAAGGGTAATGACACATGATTCATACATCCACGTCAAATAAACAACATCATCAATTTAAAACACTTATACATACGAGTGTATATGTGCAAGGCATGCAGGTGTAGCTAGCACATACAAGACTCGCACATGTACTAATGACAATAATTATCACACCTAATGTAATTCATGTATGCGTCCAATCCAATCAACAAGACCATTCATTTCATAAAGGATAGTAAACCATTTAAAATGTTCCCAAAATCCATCAATTATAATAATTTAGCACAAGCAACATTCACTTAGATAATTGTAGTTCAATTAAGAAAATATAAACATACATATATACATATTTTTCAAAAAGAGGAAATCAAGAAATTCTACTATAAGGTGAAAAATCCACACACTCTCAACTACTTCTAGTCATCCTTCCTCCTTAACATACTTCCATCTTCCACCCCTATCCTTCCTCTGTTGGACTATCTTGGAGCGTCAACTATATTGACCTAACTCCAGATAGAACCCGTAAGAGGAAGTGTCAACTCTCTTGACCAAGCTTCCCCAGCAGGCAACTGGCAGTCATCATCACACGTCTAGGGGAGCGTGAGCTAACATATTCCTCCCATGACTCTAGGTTTCAGAGGGTACACGGTGGGAAATGTCTCCACCCCTCCTAATATAACTAGGGTCAACACCTTACCATGGACCATATAGTGGAACTGTGTTGCTGGGAATTTTGTCATTGTATATTCATTTTCAAGCACTCTCACCACCTGAAAAAAAAAACCTGCACTTGTCCACATATCATAGGAATGCATTTGAACCAACATAATTTCACATACAAATATTCATACCATACTATTTCTTGGTCGATGTTCATGATATCAACCTTTAATTATCATTATCCTTTGGCTATTTCATATTCCATTGACCTGCAGATTAGTTTATAACACAAACTCATACATATCCATGCATTATCATCATGTAAATGCATTTAATCATATCCTCAATTCGGTATCCACGTACCAACAACTTTAAATGTCAAAATTTTCAAGTTAAAAATAGATTGCATAATATCCATCATAATTCAAATAACGATAAACATTCATATAATTGACATTCACATAGGTCCATATGTCTTAAATTTCAAGTGTATCATTAATAGTTTCACAGTTAATAGAAAATAAAAGATGATTAGGTCTTAAGTAATTCTAGCTATCTAAGTCAAAAGGTGGCATTACATACACCCAACCTTTGGGAAACATATTCCCGAGGTGGTCAAAAAAGTAAGGGATGATCTCATCGTAAGGTCTCTACATCCTCCCAAGTAGCATATCCTGGGCTATACTTGTCCCACTGGACCTTAACTTGGTCTACCAAACGATTCTTGATTTGTCAGACCCTACAGTCCAATATGTGTAACGGTTCGACCATGAGGGTTCTCACATCTGATACCTGCAATTTCTTCCAATTCAGTTTATGAGATTCGTCAGCAACATAATGATGTAGAACAGATACATGAAAAACATTATGATTTTTATGCAAGTGGGCTGGAAGTATGAGACGATAGGCAACGGGTCCAATTCTCTCTTGGATTTTGAATGGTCTTATAAATCGAGGCGACAACTTTGTCCCCTTCTCGAACCGAATGGTACTCTTATTAGGCCTGATATGAATGAAAACTTGATCTCCCACTTTATAACTTCGATCAATCCCATGTGCATCAGCATAACTTTTATGTCTATCATGTGCTTCCTTTAGTCGCTGCCTAATCTGAATCACTTGTTCCTCCATCTCTTGAATCAATCATGGCCCAACTGTCACTCAGTTTTCTAACCTTTCCCAACTCAATGGTGTCATGCATGGCCTTCCATACAGAGCTTCATAGGTTGGCATTCCAATGGAGCTATGAAAACTGTTATTGTAGGTGAACTCTACCAAAGGTAGGTACTTCTCCCAATGGGTTTGATTATCCATAAAATACATCCTAAGCATGTCTTCCATAACCTGATTTACTCTCTCAGTTTTCCCATCTATTTCGGGATGATATGTTGTGCTTAAGTTCAACTGAGTTTCCAATGTTGACTGCAAACTTGTCCAAAACCTAGATGTGAATTAGGAGTCTCTATCTAAAATGATCTTATTGGGTAACCCATACAGATGGGTGACCTCACTTATAAACACGTGTGCCACATCAATGACATCATAAGTGTCTGTAACCGAAATAAAATAAGCACTCTTGGTCAACTTATCAACTATCACAAGAATGACATTGTGTCTATGCATTGTGAGTGGCAATCCTACAACAAAATCCATAGAAATGACTTCCCACTTGGACATAGGAACATTATGTGGTTGTAAGAGACCTACCGAGTGGTGGTGGTCAGCCTTCACTTGTTGACATTGTAGGAACTCGGCGATGAAATGGACTACATCACGCTTCATGCCTACCCAGAAGAAAAGTTTCTTCATGTCTGCGTACATTTTCTTCACACCCAGATGTGCACAATAAAGTGATCTATGGGCTTCCTTGAGTATGATGCTTTGAATATCCCCACCTTCGGGGATGTACATCCTTCCATGATATCTTAACAATCCATCTTCTTCAAGGCTAAATCCTTCATACCTGGGTTCTAACTACCTCCCACTCTGGAGGGTTGAAGTAATCTTTAAATACCAACTATCTCCAAGGAGTTTCCCCAACACTCACTCCCTCAGATTAACTTTCAAGGGTACCAAGGAGAAGACACGTGGTCTCCTGCTCAAGGCGTCTGCAACCACATTCTCCTTTCCCTTGATGTATGAAATTCTAAAATCATACTCACTCGTAAACTCACTCCATCGTCTCTGCCTAGCATTGAGATCCTTTGAGTGAAGAGATGCTTTAAGCTTTCACGATCTATTTTGAGCTACAAGTTTCGCCCCACTAGATAATGCCTCCAAAGCTTCAGAGCTAGCATTACAACTGCCAACTCTAAATCATGAGTAGCATAGAGCTCCTCATGTTGCTTCAACTTTCTTGACGCATACGCTATCACTCCCCCATCCTACATTAGCATGTCCCCCAATCCTTGCTTTGAGGCATCAGTGCAGACTGTGAAGTCGTTTTCCATATCTGGCACTCGTAGAATTGGCGCACTGGTTAGTAACCTCTTAATTTTGATGAATGCAATATCACATTCCTTTGTCCATTCATACCTTACCCCCTTGCGCTGCAAGGTGGTGATGGGTTTAACTATCTTAGAGAACCCCTCCATAAACCTCTGATAATAACCAGCTAGCCCCATGAAGCTCCTCACCTCATGAGCATTTTTCGGCACTGGCCATTCCATAATGGCCTTCACCTTTTCTAGGTCCACAAAGATTCCTTCACTGGAAATGATACGACCTAAATAGTGAATCTCTTTCTGGAAGAAATAACACTTCGACAACTTTCCATACAATTTGTTCTCTCTAAGGCATGACAACGCCACTCGCAAGTGTTCCTCATGTTCCCTTTCATTCTTGGAATAGATCAGGATATCATCCAGAAAGACTTGTACAAAGCATTCTAAGTACTTTCATAATACACCATTCATGAGGCTCATGAATATTGTTGGCACATTGGTCAAACCAAAAGGTACTACAACAAACTTGTAATGCCCAAACCGAGTTCAAAAGGCATTTTTAGGAATATCACCTTCCTTAATCTGTAATTGGTGATATCCTGATTGCAGATCAATTTGTGAGAAAAATGTTGCTCCTTTCATCTGATCAAAGAGATCATCTATCTGTTGCATTGGGTACCTATTTTTCAATGTAGCACGGTTCAAGTCCCTGTAATCTATACACATTCGTAAGGAACCATCCTTCTTCTTGACAAAAATTATGGTGCACCCCAAGGTGAGACACTAGGCATTATTATCCCTAAGTCAAGTAGTTCCTTCAACTGCATCTGCAACTCACAAAGTTTCGACGCTGTCATCCTATACGGTATCTTGGAAATTAGCTTCGCACTGGGTTTTAGCTCAATGTTAAAATCAAGCTCCCTCTCAGGAGGTAACCCTGGCAACTCTTTCGGAAAAACATCCTCAAACTTCGAAAATACTGGATACTGATCCATGGAGGGTCCTTTCCCTTCATTGACTTCTTCCACTACATATAATCAACAACGTTGCCTAATGCAATGTTTAACCTTCATGATCGAGATAAAGCGTAGAGACACCTTACTCCCTAAAATGTGGATCTCTACTGACCTTCCTTCATTGTCAACACAAAGCACCCTTTTCGCAAAACAATCTACCATAGCTCGATGGGCTTCTAACCAGTCCATTCCAATGATTAGGTCATCTGTCCCTAGAGCAGTGACGTACACCTTCAACCTAGTAGTACACATTCCCATGTCTACTAGACAATTATCGACGCTAGGTCCTACCGCTTGTTTTTCCCCCGAAGCCATCTCAACTTATTTAAATTCATCATGCTCGTAGGTTGCAAACCCACGCTTTTCTAATGCACAAGGTGAAATGAAACTATCTGTAGCACCAAAATCAAATAAAATATTAGCATTGACGTGATTTAGCATACCCGAGGACTCCACCACAATGGATTGACACTCTGCCTGACGGTTATTAACTACTACATAAATATGGTGGCTACTACTCGCTTTTCCCATCAGGGCCTTTCCTTCTCTATGCAGAAAGCATGCTTGTGACTCTAGACAATCACGCTGGTAATGATTTCCTCCACACCCCCAACAAGTAACATGAGATGGAACCTGCACACTGCCCTATGACGATCTTTGAAATGAGTTACTTCCCCTGGAACCCCTACCCCTACTTGTTTCTCCCTGAGAAGGTCGTGGACCTGCTTGTGTCGTTGGCGATGAGTGGGATGTGGCACTCGCTACCATTGAAATACCTATTATAACTGCTCTGCGAGCAACTCTATTGCCATAAGGAGGTGGCCTAGAGCTTCCTCCCCTGGAGAAATTCCTAGGGGCCTTCACCATGAATCTAGGATGTTGTGGAATGGTTGACCTCATACCTTCGTTTAAGCTCATATGCTCCTCTGCGTAACGAGCATTTTCAATTGCTTCATCTATTGATGATGGTTTCCACATCCGTACCATGGCCCTTATCTTAGGGTTTAACCCGGACACAAAACCTTTTGCCTGTCTTTGATCCGCATCCATGTACGAGACATATTTTACTAACTCCATGAACCTGATCTCATACTCTTCCACAGTCATGTTTTCTTGAACTAGAGCATGAAATGCTCCTACATGTTGTTCCTCGTAGTATGCAAGAAAATATTTCCTCCGGAACCTTTCCTCAAAAATCTCCCATGAGACGATGTTTGGGGTAAGGTGCAATTGCCTCTCTAGGTTACCCCACCAGTTCAAGGAACTATCCCTCATCTAAAATATCGTTATCTTTTCATTTGATGTGGAAGCATAGTCTCTTGAGGAAAAACATTGCATCATTCCTTCCAACCATGCCTCTACATGTTCACTTGCATAACCCCCAACAAACTATGGGAGTTTGATCTCCTGTAGTTCTCTGGTGATGTCCCCTGGTGGAGGCCCTCCCTCTGAGCCCCTCGATGCTTCAGGGTTACCCACTCTAGATGGTGGGGGTTCCACTTCAACATCTGTTGACTAGTGTCCCTTTAATGTCTCATTAATAGCCTCTAAGGAGCGCAAAATGAGAGCTAATTCAGGCGATGATGGTGGCAGCGCTGACGTTGGTGGTCCTTGTTACAATGCCCCTCGGCCTCGATTTCTTTGAGTCCTAACCATCTTGAATAATTGAATCTGCATCAAACCTAATGCTTATCAGGGAAGAGTTTAAGGCATTCCAAATTTGCTCAAACTTATTCTTGTTTGTAAACATAGGGTTAGGTGTAAGTTTTTTATACTTTTCAGTAAACAGACATTACTCCTATAAGGTAAGTGGCTTAGGTCAGGGTTAAAGCATCTAAGCTTGGTATCTTCGCCTAAGTAAACTACTAACTCTCTCACCTCGCTAGCTAGGATAACACTGTGGGGTACTCACCAATTATCCTAATTTATCTATTTAATCAAATGTTTAACCCTTCGAGGTTGTAGAGCCCTTCCCTAAATCAATACACACTCATAATAATCACCCGTAGGATATTATTGTTCATTGTCCTTGTAATACCTCAATTTCCCATGTGTTTTCTATTCATCACATTAATCTTAGCTATCCTACTATTTTAGCCATTTACTTACCAATTCCTTGTCAAATTTGTAATTTAGCAATGAACTATATATATGACCATACCAATAAGTACCTTAAATTATATATATTTATGATTAAATAGATAAATTTATGGCTACTTAATTATGATTAATTATAATCACGTGTAAGTTAAACTAACTTTCATTTGTACAAAATAATAAAATAAATAAAAATGAATTATATATAAAAATATATATATAATTATCGTAAATTAAATTTAAATCCCCCCTTTTTTATAATAATAATATTTTTTTTTTAAATAATACTAATAATAAATAAATAAAATAAAATTTAAAATACTCGTGTATAAAATAAAATAAATTAAGATGAATTATAATAATAAAATACAATAATTAAACAAAATTTAAATAGGTAACTAAAATAAAGAATTAGTTTCGATTAAAATAATATATATATATTTTAAACTTCCTTATGTCATGCATCCCGGACCTGCATGGGATTCCACGTGTTTCCCTTCCCGCTCTTAGCAAAAAAAATAGAAGAAGAATAAAAAAAACTTGAGACCCTTCGACCCTAATCGTCACCTTTCCTCCTCACTTCGCTCATCGTCTAGTTCGATTATGATCTGTACACCTTCAAGTTTGAGGGCGTGAGCCGATCTGACAGTCATGGCCAGGTTCTACAAGAGTTCAACATCCCAAAACGCCACAGCCACCCCCATTAACAACTGCCCATAACACTTGCAGGTTCTAGGCTCAAGGTTCGATATGTCGGGAGGCTTTGAAGCTCTCTCAAAACCCTCCGAGGCTCCGAAGCTCTCAACAAGGGCATGACTTGGTCAGAGGTTGGTGATATAGAGTGAGCGAGAGGATCCATGGCCAATGCATAAGGTGCTGGTTTGATTTGTTTTAAACTTCGGGATCTCCCGTTCGCAGGTATTGATTTGTTTTAAACTCGATCCCCAATCCACTCGTGGACTTTCTTGGTGCTCAATGCGTGGGTGCTTCCTCGGTGCTCCGGCTGGACACTTGTTGTGATTTGTCTTGTCGTGTGGTGCTCCTCAATGGTTTAAATCTTGGCTTGGACTTTGGTGCTCGGTCTTTGGTGTGTGTTGTGTATTGTTGGTGCAAAAGAGTATTGCCCCTTGTGGGCTCCTCCCTTGGTCGTGGCTTGGCTCTTGGTTGCTGGGCTCTGGCCTGACGCGTATGGGGTCTTCTTTCTCGTGGCTTCGGTGCTGGTGGCAGTGCGGGTAGTGCACTGCCCCTTTGTGGGATCTCTTCCTCGTGGCTTGGGTGCTTGGTTTCTGGGCTGACGAAGGTGCTACGCTCATGGGAAGAGGTAGATTGGTTCATTTTTGGACATCTTTAGCATTTGCAGCGACAAAAGTACCCACAATGATGCATGATGAAGAGATTTGGCACTACGTAGTTGGAATCATTGGTACCCACTTCGGATTTATTTCTCCCCCTTCTCTACTGCCATATTGTCGTAGTTTCAGTTTGCATTTTATGTCGATCGACATAAATAAAATGTTACAGATTGTTGGCATAAGGGCTTCCGAGATTTCAGTAGAAAATTCATCTATATTATGATCGTGCATGGATTTCAATACCCATAAGCTAAAGATGTTTCTGATAAGTGTCGGAAAATATGAATTCTTAGACTGTGTTTTTCGGTAAGTGTCGAGGATCAGTTTCTCGATTTTGAGCTAGCTTATAGGCATCCATATTCTCTCTCTGACTTGGCACTTCAGAGGTATGCGCGCAACACCACTGGTTTATAATTTTAAAATATTAAATGTGAACCTAGTAGTAGAAAATGTCAGGTTTCCAAACTGATGATGATCATATAAAAAAAGAAAGTGATAACCTTACCTGAGTTATAGGGGAAGATCAGGTCTTGAAAGGTTTTATACGAACATGATTAGTCTAAGTTGTTTCTATGAGCAAAAAATTGTAGGTAAATGTAAAATCTGTGACTACTTTTCTGGTATTTCCTATCAAAATCTTTTTTCGATAAGCATCAGAAGACAAGCTAGCTTTTAAGAGCTAGATTTTGTAAATTAGTTATTTGGTTTCCACAGATCTCCTCAGTATTAAATCTAATATAACATTTTCATAAACTAGCTCTGGGATGCAAGTTACAAGGAATATGTGATAACATCTTTTTATTTAGTATTTTTTTTTTTAAGATACTTCTTTTTTATCTAACCTTGTGAAAATAATTTATTTATTTTATATAGGAACAGGGGGTTGTGGCTGGGATAGGAGATGGGAGGATGAGACAGTTTGCAGAACTCCTTCCTGCCACTCATCATTTCATCATTTGGGTTATCTTTTTTTTTAGGTTTCTCTAGTTACTTCCTTTAGGGTTTCTAGGGTTGTGTATGGGTAAGCTCTAGGTTTCAAATTTGAAACCAGGCTCTAATACCATTTGTAACAACCAAAATGTCTTTAAAACTAGAGTAAATCTATATTTTTGTTTAACCATGATAGGGGATTTCTTCCATTCTGGTTGCAAGATTTAAGAACAAAATCTAAGACATCACATAGTATATCTATAACTGCTATAACTTGAAAATTTCTTGAATTTAGTACAAAATAATAATTTTAGAATTTATCTCATGAAGAAGAAGGTCATCCTGTTGAATTGCTTGTTGAAAGTGCTTTCCTGAAACTGAATATTTACCTCCCATCCAACTAGGAACAACCTCTCTGGCTTCTTAGCTCCAGGAATCCTTACAGTTTCCTGGCCCCCGAGCCCAAAGTTCCCAGCAACAACAGTGCCCCTGTAAAAGTTCCCCAAAACACTCCTTCCTTCCAATTTCCTCCTCCTTCTCTTCCTCTTCCTCCAGAATTCCCCCCCAAAGAAAATAAGACCCCCTTCCAAGTCCTCTCCCCTCTTCCTTACCCCCCTTTCCTAAATCCCTCTCCCTCATTCAATTCCCCAACCACCTTATCTCCTCATTAATTCCCTCACCTACAATTAAATAATAAAATAGTAAAAATATCCAAATGTATTTATTTTAATAATTAATTTAATTTAATTTAAGAAACTAAGATCAATAAAATCAAATTGGGTTGTTATAGTATGGGAGTCAACAATATTTTACAATTTGACGACGTAATGTTCATTAGATGCATTCAACTTAAAATTTATACAATGATTTCATATTCTTCTCTTGAAATTTAAAGAGTGATATATACAATAGGTGAAGGACCATTACTGTCACATGGTAATGTGTAAATGGGCATTGATAGTAGGGCGATTTCTTGGTGAGTCGTCCTTCCTTCTTCCATAGATGATAGCTGGTCATGGTCGGATTAGGTATTGCGATGAGATTATAAATTGGTTTATGTAGTATTTTTATTTCAGAATATTTAGTAATATGATGCCCTTATAATTTTTGTCGTAGTTCATTTTCACTCAGTCTGTTTGGTTTCTATTTCACTTCGAAATGAAAGATTTGGTTCATGTTGGCTTTCATTAAATCTACTGTAGTGTATTCACCGATTCTTAAATGTTGACTTCCATTATTGATGCTTCCATTTAGTCATTTGAAACATTCAATTCCTACAGTTAAATTCTTTTTCTTTCCATATTTTTTTGTGTTACGGTTATTGTTGGTACTGCATGCCAGTGAAACCCTACCGAATAATACAATACAAGACAAGCGTCACAAAATAATATATCCCAGATTTATTATCCTGGTTATGAGCGACTACTTTATTTAGCTGGGTCATGATGAGGTATTGAATTTGTGACCTTAAAGGAGGAAACACATGGTCTTAACCATTAGACTACACAAGTTGTATTTGATGTATGAACTTTAATTATATATGAAAATCGGTGATGTATAACAAACATTCTTCTTTAAATATTTCTTATATCTTTTCTTTTTCAACTTGAAAATGCATCTTTAAATTGTATTTTTAAAGTGTATTATTAGTATTTTCAATGTTTCAAATATGAATTATATGGGTGGTTATGAAGACTAGCTTTTATGGTTTCTCTCAAGTTGATGCGAATCCCCCATACCATTATTAGAGTTAATTAAAATGACCAATACAATTAATATCAAAACAAACATTCTTCTTTAAATATTTTTTATATATTTTCTTTTTCGACTTGAAAATGCATCTTTAAATTGTATTTTTAAAGTGTATTATTAATATTTTCAATGTTTCAAATATGGATTATATGAGTGGTTATGAAGATTAGCTTTTATGGCCTCTCCCAAGTTGATGAGAATCCCCCATACCATTATTAGAGTTAATTAAAATGACCAATATAATTAACACCATTGTTAAAGGGCAATTTACTAGTCAAATACGGTTAAAGCTTCTTCCTATCCATCTTTCTTCGTTAAAATGGTCCAAGACCAAGGTTTTAGTTTTGAAATTCCTCTCCTTACATTAATGCATTTAATAACATTGTTACAATCATCATCAAATTAAATAAATAGTCTTTGCCACCCATTAAAGTATGGATCTTTTTATTGATATGAAAATAGATTTATCTCATTATTTAGATTACAAAATCTATATTCCTTACTTCAAAAATATTAACAAGATTTCCAAAAAAACACAATATATTTTTAACTTTTAGATGGTTTAATTATAAAAATAAAAAAGACAATAATATAGACAAATTATAAGTGAAAACACCTTTACTTAATGGGCTGATGGTTAAGAACATGTGTTTCCTCCTAAGAGGTCACAAGTTCAAATC
>ML785673.1:200308-216666 GCA_009831015.1 Picea engelmannii | reverse complement strand
AATGAATGCTGTCAGAAGCCATGACTGACGCTCGTATATCCGAGTCCCGACGGCCTATCCACCACCCGCCGCAGCATTAATCTATCAACCGCCATTTTGATCTTCCATCATTTTTATTAGCAGTTCACCCATACTTACCCATGAGTCTTGAAATTAGCAATGTATGGAAAGACGTGAAGGCAGCAATAAGGCTTTAAATTTATGAACCAATAAAACTCTGACAAATATATATATATTTTTATTTTAAAATATATTAATATAAGTTTCCTAAGCTAAACATTATAATTTCAAAAAAATTTGAAAGTCAAACCTAAACTAATAGGCAGTCAACGATGAACTCATCGCTATAGTCCCAGGCCTTTGGCAGGGACTAATAACTCAAATTTCTGAGAAAACTCTTAAATTTTAAAATTAAAATTTTCATTAATTAATAAAATTAAATTTATTAGCATTTTTATTTGGAAAGAAAAAGTCTCCCATCAAAAAATAAATTGTCATTTTGTTTGCTTCTTCTCAAGGTAAGAAATCACATAACTTGAAGGAAAGAAATACAATGTAATCACCCAAATTAAAAGAGAATGTTCAATGGGGCTTAGTGAAGTGTAAGATCATTTTAATTGCAATATTTTCATGGTTTCAATTAACAACATTAATATGAAAACTTCCCTCAAATTACTTAGGCATTCTCAATCATCTGTTTAAGAGGTATGCTAGTTATTATTATTATTTTATATTGAAATTACTACTTATTTATTTGGTGGTTTGTTAACTTTTAATATTGTAAAAAAATGGAAGAACAATTTTTTATTTAAAATCTTTTTTGTTTTGAAATATAAAACTATTTTTACAACTTTTCATGGAGAATGGATGAAAATAAGTCCTTCAATATGAAATGAAAAGGGACTTTTTAAATTTGATCACTTCTAGTCTTCTAAGCTTAAATTTCAAAATCAAATTTGACAATTTTGACAACTTTTGAAATTTCAAAATCAAATTTGACAATTTTGACAATTTCATTATTGGATGAAAATAAATTCTTCAATTTGAAATGAAAAGTTATCTTTCAAATTTGATCACTTCTAATTAGCAAAATTGAAATTTCAGAATCAAATTTGACAATTTTGACGAATCAAAATTGTCGTAGTCTAAATGACTTTTTTTTCCGGGATATTTTCCAGGGACATTTGTCTGAAATCCTACGATAAATTGTTAGATCCGTAGATTCGAGTGATTATTTCTATATAATCTGAGTGCCCCATGGATTTTTCAGCATGCTAAATCCATTTTTGAATTCAAAACTGAATTTAAAAAAAAAAAAAAATAGTCATTTCGTGCAACTTTATATCGTTGGATTCCGACGAAAAAAACCATTTCGTAGAACAGTTAAAAAGGCCAATCAAATTTAACAATTTTAACAACTTCATCGACCTTTTTACAATTTTAACGAATAATGGGTGATAAAAATTCTTAACCATATTCGACCGGGTCAAATTCCATCCCTGCTAGACCCATTATTAATCCCTACCAAAGGCATAGAGGGACTATAGCGATCAATAATTCGTTGACTTCATATTAGTTTGTCCTTTGACTAAAAATAGTTGCATAATATCTATTGTTGGAACTAGGGAACTAAAAACATTGATTTTTATATAATAAAAAATACCATATATGTCATGATCTGATTGGATAACAAATTGGAGGTCTTATTGCCAGCTTCGCTATTCTCAATGTTTGATATGTTAACATATCCAAATTTTTTCATCATATATGGTCTTTCTGAGTTTTTTATTTTTTTCTTGAAATGTTTGGATATCCAAAGTTTTGAAGATAGAGAGTCAGTTTTTTATTAGTTGACTTCATATTAGTTTGTCCTTTGAATAATTTTTTTTTTTTACATAGCCTCTATTGTTTGAACTATTGTTACTAAAAAAAAATTATTGTTATAAAATAATATAGTAAATGTTTTTTGGTACGTAAGAGACCTACCACACTGCATTCTTTCTTAAATGTTTACAGAGCGGTTCTGACAGACTTAAATGTTTGCCTAACAGGCCTCACAGCCTTAAATGTTTACTTAACAGGCATGTGACAATACATTTTCTTCCGGGTTTTTTTTTCATATGCAATGTTCTCTGCAGTGAATATGGGCAATATTGTTCTTCAACGACATTGTTGGTTCATTGATTCATGCTTGATTCTTGCTTGTTCACTGATTTCTTATTTGCCTGTTGTTGTTGTTCTTGTTTGCTTGTTGCAGTTTGCACGCTTGGGAATCTACAATTGCGATTGGAACTTCCCTTCTGTCGTTCCCCATTGACGGGCGGATTTGGGTGTCGTGTTTATCTTCGGTTGCTATTTTCAATTTGCAGGTGGAAAATTTGACTACTGGGGATGCCTAAGTCGAAATCCTCTTGCAAAACATCTTTGTATGTGAGGAGAAAATACGATTTCATTTTCCTAAGCGTCATTGTGGTTGTGATGGAGGTAGGTTATGTGTCAAACATTGGCCTTCTGTCGTTCCCCATTGACGGGTGGGTTTGGGTGTCGTGTTTAGCTTTGCTTGCTATTTGCAGTTTGCAGGTGGGAAATTTGACTGTTGGGCATGCCTGAGTCGAAATCATCTTGCAGGACATCTTTGTATGTGATGAGAAAATACGATTTCCTTTTCCTATGCGTCACTATGGCTGTGATGGAGGTAGGTTCTGTGTCAAACATTGATGATTAGGAACGAGACGAAGACAACATTACAATACTGCTTCTCTGGTCGTAGTAATCACATACAAAGATGGACTGCAAGAGGATTTTGATCTCTCCCAATATTGAAAAATATCAAACGTGAAAATTGCACCTTTCTTAATTACTTACACAATGGTAGGCCTTTGGACGGTCCTAGCATCTTTAAATGTTTACCTGACAAGTCTCACAGCCTGAAATGTTTGGTTAACAGATGTGTTACAATACATTTTCCTCTGAATTTTTTGATACAATATTGTGTGCAGTGAATTTGACCAATATTGTTCTTCACCAACATTCCTGGGCGGATGATTGGTGCTTGCTTCTTGTTTCGCTAGATGTTGCTTATTGTTATTTGATTCAACTTTGCAGGGTTGAGGTCCTGCAGCTGTAGTTGGGCCTTTTGGTGCTTCTTAACTGGGTTGTTATTTGTTGCTTGCTCTTGTTTGCTTGAACTTTGCAATGTTGGAGTCCTGCATCTGCAGTTGGATCTGTTGTTACATGGTTTTACAGTTGGCTCCCTAGAAAATACTATTAAGATAAAATAATATGCAAAATTTTGCAGTGGATGTAAACAACATCTCTTTTGACTTGAACCAGAGTTTGTCGGGCTCCAACTATATTTCATAGCTGACAATGTTTTTCCCATAGTTAATGTTTTTCTATGGCTTCATAGTTATGAGACTAAGTGTTGTTGTGTGAGCGATAAAGTTCTTCTCTCCCTTTCTTTTTCCTCTTGTAAACTTGCCCGTTTTTTCCTTTTGTTCTTCCCCTCTATTATGCGTTTATGGTTCTATACTTTTTCATGTTTTTGTGGTCGCAGGTTCTCGAGGTGGCCAATTAACAAATCGTCATCTCCATCTATATCTTCACATCACGACTCTGACCGACCACCATTCATTTGCATACTTAGCCAATTTCTTCTAAACTTGCACATTTTTCCCTTTTGTTCTTACCCTCTATTATGCGTTTATGGTTCTATACTTTGTCATGTTTTTGTGCTTGCGGGTTCCTAGTGTGGTGAACTGACAAATCATCATATCCATCTATATCTTCACATCACGAGTCCGATCGACTGTCATTCGTTTGCATACTTAGCCAATTTTATGAACGCGGGGTCGCGAATAGGTGTTATCGAACTCTAGTAACCTGTGTTCGGGGTATACATCTTGCACCCAAAACTTCCATGCTCTACAAATTGACCTCGAAATCCTCGAACTCGCAAGCCTGACTCTACCTACGATGACTCTGTCTATCCGACTTGCCTTTCCATACTTAGTCGAGTCTTGAAAGTTTCGTGGGTTCACGCACTCCCAAGTTCATAAAAGTTTAAAAGCATTTTTTGCTCCCCTCTATCCCCGCCACCTTCCGCCCTTCCCAATGCACATTAATTATGCTTTTACTAGTGACAAACGACCAAACAAGTTCGAAAAGAATGGCTTTAATAAGCAGAAAGCTCGAGGACATCTCCCATTAAAATGCATAAACATGCAAATATTATGGGATCTGATAAAAAATTTGCATACATTTTGAATTTGCAAAAAGTGTTGGCTATTTTAGTTTTTTAAAGGCATCATCATAGTAACAGTGCAATATTGTACTACCACGCTGCCATCCATGGACGTGTTTTCCACAGAGGTCTTGACGTCATGTCCCTCTTTAATACTATGCATATGTTATAGGTTGTCATATTTGAGAATTTGCTTGCATATGGTAATGTTAACTCATGCTATTAGTGACTATTCAACAAACATATTAAAAAAGATTGGCATTAATAAGCGCAAAGATCGAGGGCATCTGCCATTAAAATGAATAAAACCAAAATGATCTGGATTATTTTCAGCACGAAATGAGATCAGAGATATAATAAAGAAATGCACAGAGATATCGCAGATATTCAATAATATAACATAAATATATCATAGATGCAACCATAAACACAAATATACAGTAATACATGATTTCTATTAATGAAATAAATGTACAGAGACTGTAAAATACAGAGTGAAAGACTTGATAGAATGGTGACAGATTATCTCTGAGAAGAGATGTGATGGTTACTCGCATTCGCAAGAATATGATTACAATGAGGCTCTGAAGGCCTTTTTACAATAAATAGGAATGCCAAAAACCTTAGACATCCAAAAACCTAACCCTAGGAGATGAAGCGCCAAAAGTCATGTGGGCCCCGTTTGGGTAAGTTAGTACATCAACTTCCCGAGGTCATAACTTTTGCATACGATCTCCGTTTTAGGCGTATGATAGCTCATTGGAAAGGTATCATCGAGGAGATTCATTTTGGGGGCTTAATCATGCCTTTGGCTATCATTGAGAACCTCGATCTCAAAAAACCTTCATTTGGGCCCTCAAAATGGCCTCGGAAATAGTAAATTGCCAAAATTGCCAGAAACCTGTTTTGAGTCGGTCGAAAAAGGTGGGTGGCCACCGATATCCACCTGGATCAATCCTCCCTCCTTAGGAAGCAATGGTCTCCATTGCGTTGAGTTCTCAGGGGAGAGGGAAAAGCGTTTGTTGAATCTGCATCTTGGTGAGCTGCTTGTATTGTTGGAGATGTCGCGTTGCTTAGTTTGTGGAAGTATGTCATGAGCCTGTTGAAGCTGAGGTTGTTCAACAAGTCGAGCTACATGAGAGGATGGTGTGAAGAAGGAATATTTGCGCTTTGTTGCAACCTTGTCGACCTGCTTCTATTGGATAGAAGGTGCAAGGGGCGAGGTTGTAGTGGTTGCAGTGTCCTTCTGTTCCCCTTTTGAACAGATTGTGAAGAAGCTGAATTTTGCAGTATGAGATACTACCTTGCGACACTTTTTAGGTGGAACAATAGTTCGAACTACCTCTGGTATTCTATAGAGATGACCCCCCAAAGTAACAATGACACTACGGGGTCAAGACTCATAAATAGCATGGCGTCTCCACATATATGGTTAGCCCAAGAGAACATCACATACATCCAGTGGGGCAACATCACATAATACCTCATCCTTGAAGGGTTGGATGCCATATGACAATCGTCATTGTTGGATGACAAGGATATCTCGTCCTTGTCAAAGCCACCTGATGTTGTATGGTTGCAGGTGTAGTGTTGTCGACAATCCCAACTATTTGACAACCTCTGCTGAGATGAGGTTCTTCTGGCTTCCGCTATCAAAAATAAAATGCAGCAGGGTCCCCTTCACCCACATCTGTGAATGAAAAAGACGCTCCCCCTCTTCAGGATTTGTTGGTTCTTCTGGTTGAATTGTTGTGGTAATGACAATAGCAGTGGGGTCTGCATCAA
Organism: Picea engelmannii; assembly: GCA_009831015.1. Taxonomy (NCBI): domain Eukaryota; kingdom Viridiplantae; phylum Streptophyta; class Pinopsida; order Pinales; family Pinaceae; genus Picea; species Picea engelmannii. The sequence goes on along the minus strand of ML785673.1, from coordinate 210,638 downwards.
TGATCTGTCCTTTACCAGTATTTTCATAATCAAATTCTGAATCAGGGTTCGGCTCCTTGTCTTTGATCTCGGCCACCAATGACTGTTTTGAGCGACATTCATTGGTGTTGTGCGAGGGGCTTTTGTGGAAATCACACCATTTTCTGGTGTCCTTCTTTGTCTTCCCATGGCCCTTCTTTTCATGTGGCTTAGACTGGTTTTCGGGAGACTGTCTGCTATGGCCGTCTTTGTCATACTTTGGTTGTTGTAGATTTGCAGACCCGAACTCTCGTTTATTCTGGTGCTTAAATTTTTGCTCGATTTTAACAACATATCGATAAGTAGCACCGAGTGATGAGATGTCCAGAAAATCCATTTCAGTTTGGATGTATTTGTTTATAGCCCCACGGTATTTCAGAACCAAATGGCGTTTGGAGTCTTTGCTACCTAGCTTGGTGCGCAAGGTATGGAAGGTATTGGTGAACTCTGGAACTGCTTGGCCCCTCTCTTGCCACAATGTGGTCCATCTCATATACTGGTCCTCATAGTTGCCAATAGGGTAATACTGTTTCTTTACCGCATCCACAAAAAATCCTCAAGTGGGCTCGGCCCCATATATTCCAGACTCCTCTGTGGAACTTTTCTCCCAATAAGCTTCCCACCAATGTTTGACATGAGGGAGAGCTTTAAGGAGTGCAAAGGTGATATTTTCTTTGTCGGAAAAATTGTGAATAGAGAAATAACCTTCTAGTAGAGTTAACCATTTTTCTAGGGCTTATGCATCTATCTGTCCTTCAAATACAGGAATATCAAAATTAACTTGTACCTTGAAAGGCGAGGTGCTACCAAAGTGGTCACTTGATGAAGATGTGCATGTTTCTATTGGCAAGCGTTGAAGGATGTGGGAAAAATTCTCCATCATTTCGTCCCTCTGTCGCGTGAGAGCTTGCTCAAGCAACAGACTGATAGGATCGTCTGCTCCGTCGTTTTTCTTTTCTTCCGCCATTGAGGGTTTCTTGGGTGTGTGAAAGTGATTGTCTTCAAGAGAGACAAGCTCGAGACCCAACTTGCTATACTTGAACCTTGTCGAGGACATGCACTGAAAAACGATCAAGAGCAGTCTGCTCTGATACCATTGATCCAGATTATTTTCGGCATGAAATGAGATCAACGATATAATAAAGAAATGCACAGAGATATCATAGATATTCAATAATATAACATAAATATATTAGAGATGCAACCATAAACACATATATACATTAATACATGATTTCTATTAATGAAATAAATGTACAGAGACTGTAAAATACAGAGTGAAAGACTCGATAGAATGGTGGCAACTTATCTCTTAGAAGAGATGTGATGGCTACTCGCATTCGCAAGAAGATGATTACAATGAGGCTCTGAAGGCCTTTTTACAATAAACAAGAATGCCCAAAACCCTAGACATCCAAAAACCTAACCCTAGGAGATGAAGCGCCAAAAGTCATGTGGGCCCCGTTTGGGTAAGTTAGTACATCAACTTCCCAGGGTCGTAACTTTTGCATACAATCTTTGTTTTAGGTGTATGATAGCTCGTTGGAAAGGTATCATCGAGGAGATTCATTTTGGGGGCTCAATCATGCTTTTAGATATCATTGAGAACTTCAATCTCGAAAAACCTTCATTTGGGCCCTCAAAATGGCCTTGGAAATAGTAAATTGCCAAAATTGCCAGAAAATTGTTTTGAGCCAGTCAAAAAAGGTGGGTGGCCACCGATATCCACCTGGATCACAAAATATATGGAAGATTATACTATCATCCTTCAGCATTGATTTTAAATACGTATTTCCATTTCTCTCTATCATTGAAGAGTTGGGCTTTAAGGTGCCTTCGTTGTAATGTTCTTGGTCATGGACATGTGAGACAACTTAGAGATGCAATTCAGGCCCAATTGAAAGATGAGGGAATGGTTTTATGTGATGTCATCTTTGATAAGAAAAAAACTCTGTTAGCCAACAAAAACTCAAAAACAAAAAAAAACAAAAAAATCAAGTATCCTGTGATTGTTGTTCTCCTTGTATTCGATGCTTTGGTTGGTTGAAAGGCCTGCCTGAAGATTTGTGTGTTGATCTTCTTTGTTTTCTTACTGGGATTTAGAAGGGACTTTTAGGTCACCTGCAAAATGCTCCTTCATTGAAGTATATAGTTTCTTCGAACAACACAGATTTGGTAAGTGTATCAAATTCTGCAGACCACACAAGAATTTATCTTTCGTCAGAGGAGTCACACATATCGTGGCTTGCAAAATGGTCTATAATATTCGGAAATGACATGAAATATTACTCCATTCGCGAGTATGAGAAACGGTATGGGTGGTTGAATCGACATCCTAAAATTACAGAAGTTTCTATTTCGAAGTTTTTTGAGCTACTTATGGGTGTGGTAACAAACTTGACAGAAAGTCATATTCTTTGTCAAAGTTTGTTCACTGTCCTCTGGATGTAGTAACAGACTCCACATACAATCAACTTTCTATCGCCACTGCACATTTTGTCTTACTATTCCTATGCATATGATTGCATCTAGGTCGATGAGCTTGCCCCTCTTTGCACAAATATTCTCCTCCTACTTGAAGGTGGGTATATAACCATGGAACGACGCTCTCAAAACTTTCTAATGCCTGCATTGACATGTAACTGGGAAAATTTATTGGGAAGGAATTCTGGATTATGGACTTTGAAACACTTTATGAGGATTGCTTTATACTACCACCTTCTGCAAGAAGTTTCGCGTGTTCAGGTATTGATTTGGTTTCTAAAAATCACCTTTTACTACCACCTTCATGTAATCATTTTATTTCATTCTTTAGAAGAGACCTTAATGTAGTGGTGTATTCCAAAGTTGTTTCCACCTAATGTCAATTTTCATGTTGTTTTCCTTGCTTTGAATAAGGAAAATGCATTTCTTCTATTGCAGTTAATCCGATATTTGAAAAAAAAAAAAAATGCTCAAACAATACAATTTCTTATTTTTCCCGCACGGTTGTAGACCGATTGGCAAGTGTCATGTAAATGGAAGGAAATATGTAAAAAAGGAGGTCTCAAGTTCGATTCTCACCCCTATTTACTTGTGCTCCATGCTTGCAGGCTGTGTGGCGCACCTGGGGTTATAGTGGTAGCGGATGGGTATCGACCCCATGTCACGCGAGTATGAGAACCACAAGTTGCCAATTCCCCCAGTAAAATAAATAAATAAATACAATTTCTTATTTTTTTAAATATAAAACAATGTATATTTTGAACACACAGTTGTTCGAAAAGTTTTAGGCGTTGTTTGGGATTCACGTCCTTCAAGGATGTTAATTAATCACACAATTAATATTGCTTGTGCCAATGCAATTGAGTCGTCGTCCACTATGGAAATTGCATTAACACTACAATGTTAGATAATAGATGTCTGACATGTAACTAATGTCAAGGTCATTATCGCACAGGACACACTAAAGTCGATGTTCTTTGCAGGTTTGACAATCCTGCAGTCTAAGTTCTTTGACAATGACAACCCTGCTTGTTCACCGCATTGCCGCACTGCAGTCAATAGCATTGCTCCCATTGCCACCACCAATGTTAATGTCTGAAGCTGAAGCTATCTGGAACCTGGGGTCACTGCCAGTGTGGATGCCTGAAGGTGAAACTACTTGGAGCCTGGGATCACGACTTCTTACACTTGACATTAGTATCAGTAATGATCAAAATTTGATTGTATGTCGAGTCTGTTACTGCATCCAGAGGTCACTCAACACTCTTTGACATAGAAATTGGTTGTCTGTCAAGTCTGTTACAACTTTGGCATAAAACATTCTGTGATTTTAGAATGTCAATTCAAACACGCATACAGTTTCTCACATTCGTGGGTATCCAACTGTAACAACCCTAGTTAAATAGTTGCATAAGGTTTATCAAGTATAGTTAATTAAATAATTAACTGTCCTAGTGTGTATTAGTTAAATAATGATTATTTATTAATAATATTATTTATTTATTTATTTATTGTTTAATATATGTTGATTAATTAACACATTTAAGGTTTGGGTAAAACATTAAAGGCTTAATAATTTTAATTTATTTATTAGAAAACTTAAACGTATGAAGGATAAGGCATTAAATGGATGGTTAAGGTATTGAATGGAGGGATAAGGTATTAAATGGAGGGATAAGGTGGGTGGCATTAAAGGAAGGAGGAGGCGGTGAATGGGGGAGGATATGAGTGGGCAGAGGCATTCGGGAGAAGGACTTTTGGAAATTTGGGGGAAGAAAGCAACATTTGGAGATTAGGGACTGTATGTGATTGTTGGTTAGATATTTTCTAGTTTGGAAGTTTGGGTGGACTGTTACAGGGGTGCACCAGGTTGCTGGGAGTTTTGGGCTCGAGGGCCAGGAATCCTCACGGAATCCTGGAGCTAGGGAGCCAGATAGGCTCTATTCCTAGCTGGCAGGGAGGAAAGATTCAGTTTTGGGCAAAGTTTTGGGCAGAGCAGTAGAGAGGACAAACAGAGATTGGGAATTAACATCAGACAGAGGTATGTATTTTAGTGATTATGATGTGTTACGTAATGGTTATGTGATTTACTTTCATGCTGTGGATAAATTTAATTTATGCTGAATAAGTTATGGTTAAATGTTGAAGATTAAATTGTACAGAAAAAAAATTATCTACTCTCTATTCTTTTAACCTGTGTTTTATAAGGCTCTGTGGGGATAGAGACCTTACACTTGGTATCAGAGCCCTGGTTTAAAAACTTGGACCAGGGCCTACCCACCTGCCCAATTTAGGAATGGAACTATACCCACCCAGAAATTAAACAACCCTAAATAATTTGTAAAAGGTATATATATATAGATATATTGAAAGCAGCCTAGGGGCCCTGAAACCCTTAATTAGATATAAGTCTGGGCCAAGCTCGAGCTCTAGCTCCACCTAGCCTGCAAGCCAAAAACACATTTTTTTTATTTACACAGATCTATATATAAACAATATGCCCATTTGAAAGTAAAGTAGTATAATATTCTACACAGTGGAAGTATTAAGTGAATTTTTAACACTTGCTTCAATTAAACAAACAAATAGTAAAAAAAAAAAAAAATAGCTCCTGGAACCAAGTAGGTTGTGAAACCATATACCAGGGACTCTATAATGTTAGATGTTAGAGACTTCAACCAGAATCCTACCTCTCCAGATGGTTCAAAATATGGCAGTGGGCTTGAACTAAGCTTGCACCTATCATGTGGTGGGTCTACGAGCAAAGTGAAGGGCAAGGAACCTAATTTTAATGAAGGAAAAGAAAAAAAAAATGAAAAATGGTAAATCTGGTGTTAAAAATGCATACTGCAAGATACATTATTGCTGACACTAGATCGAGAAAATTTCGATATAGGAGTTTGCACTCCAACGAAATGAATTACTCTACCATCCCCCTCAGAGAACACTGGAGCCAAATGGAAAAGGGTTCTAGAAGGCTGTGCCATTATTTTTATAATTTAAAATACTAACCTGTCGGGATTTCTCTTCTCTAATAGCTTCTCAAATCTTCAAAACAGTTCTTCTATTGGTATCTAGTCCTTGAATAAACCTAACATTCCTACCAACCACTTCTTCTGTGGAATAACCTGACATCTTCAAAACAAAAAAAACCTTGACGTGCATACACTATTCGGTGGTCTAAAAGGCATGGATCTGTTATGACAAAGTTGAAGTGAACCTATCCAAAGGCATCTTTGATGCCATCCGAATAACGTCTGCTCAGGGACTCCTCTATCAATTGCCTGCTATTCAATTGAGTACGCATCTTGCTTCCTTTAACAGGTCGTTCCAATCCCTTACCTCTGTTTTTGAATTGATAGGCACCCAATACACAGAGATGGTATTGAAGTAAAGGATACTAACAAAGTCATCCCTACAGTCGAATCCAACAATCGTCAAAAGGAAATGCAAATCCCAATTTAAGGAACAAAACACCCATGCACCCAAGCCACGGGGAGGAGACGCAGGAAACAGAATGCCCATGCACCTAAGCCACGGGGAGGAGCCGCAGGAAACAGAACGCCCATGCGCCGAGCCACGGGGAGGAGCCACAAGCACCAAAGGCCACAAACAACACATGCGCGGAGTACCACAAGTCAACAAACAAGTCACCGAAGACAAGCGCAAGCACCAGGCATATGCAGAAAATCCATTGATCATTCGGTTACGTGTATTTCATTCAACTTACGAGGAAATATGCGCGACCAGGAAATAAAAAAACAAAAAGAGTAAAGTTAGTGCTCAAACCAATCGCCAAGCTCACGAGACCATGCCACATAACTCATCCCGCAGAACCTAGCCAGCACACAAGCGCCAAACCAAGCCACGAGGAGGAGGGGATAAATTCCCATGCACTATGCATCAAAAGAACTGAGCCCGCAGACCAAAGCCCAAGCCAAGATCAAGGGAGGAGCCCACAAGAGACAAAACATTGCACCACGCATACAAAATTGTATGGGAGGAGCCTACGTTAAAGCCCAGCTACCGACCAAAGCGCCAGAGGAAACGCAAGGTCACAAGAGGGACATCCGACCAAGTCCAAGAACTATCGCAACAAACGAGTCAAGCATGCGACCACAACGCAGGTCACAAGCAAACGCCAGCGCTAGAGCCAAGCACGCAACTTCATAAACAAAAACATAACAATACACAAACCCTAGCACCATAGTTATTAAAAAAAAAAAAAGTCCATCAAAGACCTGTGCCTGAAAATAAAATTTAAAGCCCGGGAGCTTCACCAAACACCCAGTTGTTAAGTCAGACCACAAATTCAAACCCACCAAGGAGACAACCCACAGGGAGTGTAAGTCTTTTGGACTACGTGCCAAAAGACTACAGAGAATATAGAGAATGCGGGAATGCATTTCCTTGCAAAATGTTTTAAATTTTTTCCAAACATCAGACCAATTCACAGAGAGGGAGAAGCCCAAGGGGGCACCTTTGTTTGCATAACTCGTCCACGCGACCTGCAACCACACACACAACCAAAATAAAAAATAATGAGTCACTGTAACTAAGCATGTAGCCCACATGCCCAGCTAGAGATAAAAAAAAAAAAATAGGGTAGCCGAGGATCCCACGAGAAGGCGCCACTATGACCAGCACCAAGCCACAAGGGAGGAGCCTGCGGCCATTACCATAGCTCCACCACAGTAGCAGAGAGGGAGAAGCCCAGGGCACATTTGCATAGTGAGATAGGCGGTAATGATGGAGTGTTAGGATTGAGGATAGTTTAGGGTTTGTTTAGGGAGGCATGTAGGGTTGGGAATGAGCATGGTCAGGGAAGGGCACATGGACCTCATGCACCCACAATGCCCGAATTCAAATAAAAGAAAAAAAAAATTGTTTATTTTTTTAATTTTTTTTTAATTTTCTCTTGTTTAATAATTTTTTTTTATTATTTTTAATTAATTCTTTTAAATTACGTTTTTATTTTATAGATAGTATAAAAATTTGTTTAGAAAAAAAAATGTTAATTATAAAAAAATAAATGAATAGACAATAATAATAAAGTTATAAAAAAAATAAGTTTGGAGTCCATGGGTTTTGAACCCACAACCTCCACCAAGCCCAAGCACCTTGAGAAATGGACCAACACCAACGCGCTCCACATGTTACTTTACAAAATAAATTCATTTATACAAATAAATTAATTATCAACAGTCATAAAGTACTATCCCGAAGTATAATCCCCAATTATCCAAGTTAACCAAGCACTGAGTTTCATGCCCTCAACCATCGAGCCAAGCGCCAAGTCCTTCCATTCCATTCCACCAATGAAAGCCAAGCACCAAGCCCGCAAGGGAGCATTTTGTGCACAACGTATTAACATTATAAAATTTTAATGTTAATAATGGGTTTGAAACCTATTATTATTAATCAAATATAAATGAATGTAATAGTGTAACTTTATAATTTACAGGTTAAAAGTCCTTGTAGAGTAGTGGGAGTTTGATGCAGGTTATGTGAAATAGTCAGGGTAGAATAGGGGTATAATAGAAAGCACCATATAAGGGATCTAATGCATTGTGGCGAGTATGGTACAGTACTAGCGTAACTACCAGGGAGAGGGCCAATAGTTTTCTTAGGCGAAGACATCAAGCTTAGATGCTTTGACCCTAACCTAGCCACCTCCCCTAAAGAGAGTAACGTATGTTTACAGACAAGTAAAAAAAAACTTACGCCTAACCCTGTTTTCTAGTTTAAGTTGCGCAAATGTGAAACGTCCTTGAACTCGCCCTGACAACTTTGGTTGTTGCAGGTTAAATTATACAGGATGGTTAGGACTCGAGGAAATCAAGGCAGAGAGGCATCGTCGCAGGGACTGCCAGCGTCACCACCACCATCGCTTGAACTAGCTCTCATGCTGCGCTCTTTGGAGGCCATAAATGAGACTTTAAAAGGGCATCAATTAGCAGGGATCAAAGTGGAGCCCCCACCATCTACAACGGGTAATCCAGAAGCGTCGAGGGATTTAGGGGGAGGACCTCCACCCGAAGACATCACTAGAGAACTGCAGAAGATCAAACTTCTGGAGTTTGTCGGGGGTCGTGCCGAGGCATGGTTGGAAGGCATAACAAGGTGTTTCGCCTTAAGAGACTATGCGTCCACTTCAAAGGCGAAGATAGTGATTTTTCAGTTGAGAGACATTGCCTTGAATTGGTGGGGCAACTGCATCTTACCCCAGACACCGTATCTTGGGAACTTTTCGAGAAGAGGTTCCGAAGGAAATATCTGCCAGCTTACTATGAGGAACAACAGGTAGGAGCGTTTCATGCCTTAGTACAGAGAAAAAGAACCGTAGAAGAATATGAGATTAGGTTTATGGAATTGGTCAAATATGTTTCATATATGGATAATGACCAATGACAGGCAGAACGCTTTGTTTATGGGTTAACCCCTAAGATAAGGGCTATGGTCCAGATGTGGAAACCGTCTTCCGTAGTGGAAGCTGTGGAAAATGCGCATTATGGGGAGGAACACATGAACTTAACCGGAGGTACGAGACCAACCTTTCCACATCGTCCTAGATTCGTGGGGAAGGCCCCTAGGACATTTCCCAGGGGAGGGGGTTCAAGGCCACCTCCATATGGTAATAGAGTCGCACCAAGGACAGTAGCCACAGGGATTTCAATGGCAGCGAGTGCAGCATCTCGTTCATCACCAATGATGCCGGTTGGTCCACGACCATCTCAGGGAGTAGCTAGTAGGGGCAAGGGTTCCAGGGGAAGGAACTCATTTCAGAGACAGTCACATAACAGTGCGCAGGTTCAATCCCGTGTTGCCTATTGGGGGTGCGGAGGACCCCACTACCAGCGTGACTGCCCAGAGTTACAATCGGGATTTGTGCATAGAGAAGGAAAGGCCCCGATGGGAAGAGCAAGTAGCAGCCACCAGATTTACGCAGCGGTTAATAATCGCCAGGCAGAACATCAATCCATGGTGGTGGAGTCATCAGGTACGCTAAATCATATCAATGTTAAGATTTTATTTGATTATGGTGCTACAGATAGTTTCATTTCACCATCTACATTAGAAAAGAGTGGGTTGGCAGCCTACGAGCACGATGACTTTAAACAAGTCGAGATGGCTTCAAGGGAAAAACAAGCGGTAGGACCTAGCGTCGATAATTGTATAGTAGACCTAGGAGTGTGTACTACCAGGTTGACGGTATATGTCACTGCTCTTAGGGCGTGTGACCTAATCATTGGAATGGATTGGTTAGAAGCTCATCGAGCTTTGGTAGATTGTTTCGCAAAAAGGGTGCTCTGCGTAGACGACGAAGGAAGGCCAGTGGAGATCTAGGGTGTACGGAGAAGGGTGTCATTACGCTTTATCTCAACTATGAAGGTTAAGTGATGCTTGAGGCAAGGGTGTCGACTATATGTAGTGGAAGTGGTGAATGAAAGGAAGGGACCCTCCTTGGATCAGTGCCCGGTATTGTCAAAATTTAAGGATGTTTTTCCGAACGAGTTACCAGGGTTACCTCCTGAGAGGGAGCTTGATTTTACTATTGAGTTAAAACCTAGTGCAGAACCAATTTCCAAGACTCTGTATCAGATGACAGCACTGGAACTTTGTGAGCTGCAAATGCAGTTGAAAGAGTTACTGGACTTAGGGCTAATAAGGCCCAGTGTCTCACCTTGGGGTGTACCAGTAATTTTTGTAAAGAAGAAGGATGGTTCCTTACGATTATGTATAGACTACAGGGACTTGACCCATGCTACAGTGAAAAATAGGTACCCAATGCCGCGAATAGATGACCTCTTCGATCAGATGAAAGGAG
>ML785673.1:160986-178110 GCA_009831015.1 Picea engelmannii | reverse complement strand
CGAGCTAGCGTGTGCAGATTTCCTCTGGCTGGTCGAGGACTTGGCATGGCTTCTTTAGAAAAATGGGTACACAGGACCCTCTCGAGCAGACCGCTTGCCAGATTATCCATACTTTGCACTTAATGCCTGAGGAGAGGTTTCAACCACCCCTTCTCAGCTTCATTTACTCCAGGCGAAAACCAGGATCGAGGTCGGATCAGATGACGCATGGAGATCACGATGATCCTTTTGGCGACTAGACTCGACGCCTTCGGCCCCTTTTTGCACAATTCCTTTCTTTCCCAAGTGACCACGGGCTGTGACCCTGTGTCTATTCCCAAAATGCTTTCGGCGTTCGCAAATAGAAGGAGTTAATCCTTGCTTATTCACATCTGCGATGAGCGAAATGCCGAGATGGCCTAATTGGGCGCCACACGTCCCTCTCAGATCTAACGGTCCTGAACTTATTTGGTGATGTTGTGCGCCCGGGTCCTGGACACTTTCGGTATTTCGGGATTCGAGGTTTCGAAATGTTAAATGACGAGGAGTACTTACCCCTCGAACTCCCGAATGCCGACACGGCACGGGTGCGTGCCACATGTCCCTAAGATGTATGGTCGAGATAGCATCCGCTATTTAGAAAGGGGATGCTTTCAATCCCAAGCTTGCTTGATGTGACTTGGTGCTAGGATCGTGGGCTTGGCTCCAAAGGTGCTTTCGGCGTTTCGTCGATCGACGATTTCAGCTGTAAAGAATGAGAAGCTCTTCGTTTCCCGAAACAACGATCCCCGATACGTCGACTGACTTCCACCTATCTCAACCGGATCGGACGACCCAGATTTGCCTTGAACTACTGGCGCTATCCTTCGTGCTAAAACCCGGGCAACTTGGCAGTCCCGAAATCTCGATGCACAGTAATCGGTTTTGTAGGTGGATCTCAGCCGCTGACATCAAAACTTCGTCCGTTCGCTTGACTGGTGATTGGAAAAGAGATTCTCCCACGTTGCGCTGGGGCGCTTCCCGTGTAACTCGTAGACCTGGGTATTTTTGAGCCCAAGACAAATAATGTCGCTAACACTTTGATACCCAACTTGGTGCGCAAGGTATGGAAGATATTTGTGAAATATGACAATGCTTGGTCTCTTTCTTGCCGCAGTGTTGTCCATTTGGTATACAGGTCGTCATAACTTCCGACAGGGTAGTATTGTTCCTTAATAACATCCCCGAAGGATTCCTAGGTGGCTGTGACTAAAAATAATGAGGTTTCCTCTATTTCCTTTTGCTCACAGAAAGTTTCCCACTAATCTTTAACATGGGGAACGACTTTGAGGAGCGCAAAAGTAATATTTTTTCTATTTGAAAAGTTATGGACAAAAAAATACCCTTCTAGTAGATTCAACCACTTGTCTACAACATCTACGTCTATCTGACCTTCAAATATAGGAATATCGAAGTTTATTTGTACCTTGAAGGGGGCGACGCCTCCGTTTGAAGAAGATGCATCGCCTGTTGGTAGCCGTCGAAGGATTTGCGCGAAACTATCCATCATCTCGTTCCTCTGTTGCGTGAGGGCTTCGTCAATCAACAGTTTGAAAGGATCTCCTGTCCCGTCATCTTTCTTTTCTCCTGCCATGGGAGGTCTCTTGGGCGTGCGAGAGGTTCTGTCCTCAAGAGAAACAAGCTCGAGACCCAACTCTTTGTACTCTGACCTCGTTGGGGACATGCATTAAGACGACAAGGAGCAGACCGCTCTGATACCACTGATCCAGATTTTATGAGCAGAACGAAATGAATACAGATTATTAACATACGCTTAACACAAAATAATAGAGATACAGTAAAACTAGTTTTCTATTCAATAACGAAATAAGCTGAAACTGTAAAATGTAGCAGAAACAAGCTTGCTGGAATGGTGGCGGCTTATCTCTGAGAAGAGATGTAAGGGCAGCGTGCATTTGCAAGAAGAAGGTTACAATGAGGCTTTGAAGGCTTTTTTACAATAAGAAAGAATTCCAAAAACTCTAGACATCCAAAAGTCTAACCCTAGGAGATGAAGCGCCAAAAGTTATGTGGGCCCCGTTTGGGTAAATTAGTACATCAACTTCCCGGGGTTGTAACTTTTGCATACGATCTCCGTTTAGGCGTGTGATAGCCCATTGGAAAGGTATCATTGAGGAGATTAATTTTGGGGGCTCAATCATGTCTTTAACAATAATTGAGGAGCTCTATCTTGAAAATCCTTCATTTAGGCCCTCAAAATGGCCCCGGAAGTTAAAACTGCTAAAAATAGTAAATTGTCAAAACTGTCAGAAAACTGTTTTGAGCCAGTTGGAAAAGGTGGGTGGCCACCGATATCCATCTGGATCAAGAGATATCCCATTAATACGCATTAAACCAAGATCTACAAAGAGTTATATTATCCCTTCCGATTGTTCATCTCAAACACGGGTTGTCGTGTTGGCCTGTTCAGGAAATCTCCAATCCTTAATTGTTCATTGCCATATCCGCCATGTTCTCACTTCTATATATGCAATTACTAGTCTTTAATGCTAACAACGCATCATGCAACAACTGTCGAAATTGTCATTAATGAGCGAAAGTCTCGAGGAGATCTCCCATTCACATGCATTGGACCAAGATTTGCACAGGGTTATATTATCCCTTCCAACTCTTCATTTCAAACATCGTCTGGAGAAAACAAACGTCCTTGTAAACTTATGGCAGCAACTCGGCAACAGTTCTATGGAGATATAGTGAATATCTTTGGACGTCAGGACCAAAAATTCCAGTGGTCTAGGGCATACTCTTACTATTCATCCCATTCCACCCAGAACGAAGTGATTTGAACCTCTTGAATCACTCATGTAGGTTGCGTCCCTAAGGTTTTTGGCTGTAAGGAGGTGGTCTCTTGGTGCGCTGAAAAATATATTTCAAGCCAAAGAATTATTCCATTGCGTGACCATTCGCCTGTTTCTTTGTCACCTCAGGTCTTCCGCAACATGTTAAGATTGTTGGAGCCAACATTGACTTTTAGAGGACAAGACTGCAAATAGTTCCTAGAAAAACATGATAACGGGTTGGACCTCTTACCCGAGTTCCTCGAAGACCCAACAACAATTCCTGAAGATATCACAAAGTTGCAGGTCAGTTCCTTTAGAAATCCATTACGAGAAATTGCTTGGTTGTTTACAAGAATAACGAGACAAGAATCCACGATAAGCATTTCCCGTATAATTATTTATATTTTATACTTCACAGTTAAGGAACAATTCATTTTCGATTGGGGGAAGCTAATTTCCATTGAAATCTGTTCCCAACTGTCACGATTCAAAGAAGATTCAAAGAATCGAATAAATTTTATATGTCATCCTACTTGATTTTCGCAATAGTGCATTGCTGTCCGTTTCCAAAATTGTCTCTGTCCAAGACAATAAACTATGAATTCGACCTAGTAACATTCTGGTACTAGGCCTTGTGGAGGCACAAGACCTCCCATTGTTTTTATGAGGTTTTTAATGACTTTGTCTTAGTTTTCAAAGATTTATTGTTAGGAAAGGATGCTCCTCGGATGTCTGGCCAGGCAACCAAGTTTTTGAACAGGAAGGGGACACTTGAACAAAAGGAAAATTACAATGTACTAATGATCTTTGGCTCCAAGGAAAATCCTGCTTTCCTTCCATGTCACATCACAGACAAGATGTTTGTTACAGAAATAGCAAGGCAATACAACCACTGTTTGCATTTTTTCCATGACAAGAAAAAAAAACAGTTCATTCCTCTACCCTGGAAAGTCGGGGACTTCGTGTGCAAAAACATCAACAAGATTGACGAATTCATAGACCATTTCAAGAAATTGAACCTAACATATGCTGAAAGGCTAAAGGGTTCAACTCTAATGGGATTTTTCGAGAACATTTACTATCAGTTGGCTTTAGCAGCTCTTTTATCCATAGACGTCTGACCGAAGACAGAGACAGTGATGACAACACTCTTGCTTCTGACGATTGCGACGTAGAGACATTGCAAAGCACGACTAAATTTTACAGACAACAGGGAAAAGTATCCGGTGAGAAGAGTGCCCAGTCCCTGACCAGCACTCACAAGAGCACGACATCATAGAGCATCGCTTCAACGACCCACCCCAATAAGAAAGCAACCCATAAATCTTCAAACGAAGGAGGATATAAGAACCCTCCTCGCGCAAAAATTGATAGTTCTCACAAGTTTCCCTTGAAGAAGAAGAGAAAAAACATTGTAGGGCAGGTGAAAGAACCCAAAATTGAAAGTGAGTACATGCAACTTGAAAGTGAAATTGAGCACATGCACAAAGTTGACCCGTCCACGGATGCGATGCACCATAGTTCCACAATGGAAATAGCTGAGACCGACATTTTTGACGAAGATGAATCCTTGGTATTCTAGAGCATTGTTTTTTACAACCAATCTAAAAATTTAATAATTGAAAAGAGAGATGTAACAAATAAGAAAGACACATCTCGTACAAAGATTAACTTTAGGAAAATGCGGTTGTCCCAAATCTCCTGATTTCACCGCGTAACCGATGATGCTCTTGATGATTCCATTGGAGGAATTGAAGCGGAGAATGCCAGACTGAACGACCGAGTCAAGGAAGTGGAGGAGGCTTTCATTGTTACCCCAGAGTTTATTAGTCCTTTAGCAAAAACCGTGCTTGCTACCCCTGCAACCAAGTTAAAAGGATCCTCCAGCCTCTTCACATCGTGTAGAGCCTTTGTAGAGAAGAACATCAAGAAAAGAATGCAGCTAATCACTGAAGCCTGGGAAACATCACAAAATATAGCTTCCTTTCGAAAGAGGGCAAATGATTTGCATAGACATTTGCAGACAAATTTAAAAAATGAACAACGTTTCTATGAACAGATGGTGACCCCTTTTGCCAACCATGCCATCAACAACTCAGATCTGAAAAGAAGATAAGAGGATCTCCCCTCCCCAAAGCGGATCAAACAATTAAAAGCACGCTGGCAAAATAAATTTTAGGACCTGCAGCTCATTGTTGAATCATGTGAACAAGCCATATTAGAAAAATAAGAATTATTCAGAAACTTGACCCAAATAGACTTAGCTGGAAGTACCAATGAGGTTCAAGACCCAAACTTAATCCTCAAATCCTTGTCCTTGACCAAAGAAGCCTTCGATGAACAACTTGATATTTTAAAGGGGTTGTTTTTAGAAAAGTTTTACGACATCCTTGAATATGGTGAAGATGAGGTCGAGAACTGGCTAGTGGACTATTCGACACACAATGAAGAAATTGAACAGGCTCTACATAGTATTTATGTGGATCTAAGGAAATTAGAAAACAAACTTTTTGACATAGAAATCCGGGATGAAATCAACGCGGCCCCCGTGAGAAGCTACATTGAAAAATGGTTCCAACGAAGAATGGACAAGCTCATCGATGAAGGGAAACAACCGGTTGACATGATTCCAGTGGCCGTCGACGACAACAACAAAAACGCATCGGCTTCATAGTAAGTCTATACTGATCACATCTTGTTTTCTTTATCAATCCAGTTATTCTACCTCTTTAAATATAAATCTCTAACCAACGACTCATAATTTCCAATTTCTTTTTTTCAGGTCTTCCTCTCTACCGTCGCGCACTTCTTCTTTCTACAGTCCTATTTCTTGTACTTATTTCTTTTATGGTCTGCGGGAGCCCCAATCCCAGTCTATATGACAAACAAATTTAAATTTCCAAAAATATGGAACAAATTCCATAAATATGTAACACACATTATTAATTTTTGATAAATTTCAAAGAAAACTAATTCGAGAATGCTAATTTTTTTTTCCTTCAACTATGCTGGATGTCAGAAAATTGTGTTTATTATATTTGAATGTTTAATGTATGTGATTTCTGGTCCTTTTTTCCAGGAACCTTTGTTTCAAGGCATTATTAATTTTTGATAAATTTCAAAGAAAACTAATTCGAAAATGCTAAATTTTTTCCCTTCAACTATGCTGGATGTCAAGAAATTGTATTTATTATTTTTGAATGTTTAATGTATATGCTTCCTGGTCTTTTTTTCCAGGAACCTTTATTGCAAGTCATTGAGACAAATTTTTTTTAAGTCCCATGTTTGAACTATACACACCCCAGGAAAAAACTACCTCGTTCGCATATTAACCTTGGGGTCATCTACAAGCCAAATGTCTTGTGGCTGGTCTGTGACATGCTGCCACAAGTCATCCTCTGCATGGATACCACATGTACTTCAAGCTGCTTCCCACGTGCCTGTGCTCGGCCCCGCCGTAGCAGTGCATTTATTCCCATTCCAATTTATTCCCATTCCAACTTGCAGGGACTACTTTGCCATGCAACACTTGTTATCAAGCCGGAATCAATGTGTATCTTGTACTAATCCCGTTTGTATTATATGTCACTAGCTAGCGTCGATTCTCCAATATTTCGTTCTCGACATCGATAGACCACGTCAGATTCATAGCAAAAGCATTCTGACGTATTTGTTACATATAATCCCTAATAATTGGTTTTAACTTACCAATCGAATATGAAAAAGGGTCATCCAGTTGAGGTTTCAAGCGATGAAGAGGGGTTGACTGGAACCCTGTTTCCTGCTATCGTTGTTCGGAAAGTTGGCAACGGCAATGGCAATGGATTCCTTATTGAATACAGGGATTTGATGACTGAGGATGGGAAATCGAAACTGAGGGAGACTGTACAGGCCTATCATGTAAGGCCTGAACCACCGGCTTTGAATAGGAAATGCTTTTTCCTTCGTGAAGAAGTTGATGCATATGACCATGATGGGTGGTGGAAGGGAGTGGTAAATGGTGTCCTACCCCATAATAAATATGTCGTTTACTTCAGCAAGACCAAGGAGAATTGCGAGTATAGCATAGAACAGCTCCGTGTTCACCAGGATTGGATAAATGGCAAGTGGGTTAGGGCTTCAGAGGTATGGGTTTAAATGTGTTTTCATTTCTCAATCGGGTTTGAACAATTTTCCTTTCAATTCGTATTTCAGATTTTATTGAAGTTTTTAAAAATATGTTCTTCTCTATTGTTGGATTTTTTTAACAATGCATGAATAGGAGCAGCTCCATGTTTCATTGGTTATGCTTCTGATTTGTTTTTTAACAATAGAGATCAGACTGGCGGTTCTAGAGGGTTGCATTGTTCAATCAGATGGATTGAGTTACATTGGGTACAAGTCTGTTTGGTGTGCACACAATGTAGCTTTCCATGTTAGAAGTAAAATAAAAGTAACGGTATTGGGAACCTTGTATTGCCTAGGATGTTGGCTTGTTATGGAGTCCTTATTTACTTTAACTCGATGTTATGATCGAATGGATTTGACTTATGAGAATGGCCTTTTGCAAAACTAGAAGTGTTCCCCTTCAAATGCCCCTAGAAGTTAGGCCTGTGATATACAAATGATAGCAGTATGCACATGTGATTCTTCTGCCAACCTTCTTTAGGGGACGACTATCCTTTGGACATGGGGATGGTACCAGCTGGCCGCTATTCCTTAGTGGGTTTCTTCATCTTCTTTTTATTCTTCTCCTTATTTCAGAATGACAGGCTCAGATTGATTTTTCTCAAAAATACATCTTTAAATTGGGAGACATTGGAGTTTTCAAGTTCAGTACTTGACAGTTAGTATGCCATTTTCTATTGGATTTGAACAGCGATCGAACACTCTTTCGAGGTAAAGGTTCTAGAGAATGAATGGTTATCTTCTGTTTAAATGTTCTTATGGAAAATCTAGGACCTAACATGGGAAATCTTCCAGAGATGTATAAACAGCCTGACCTTTTAATTATTAAATGAATAAATCACAGTTGCTTATCCTCTGTTGAGGATTTTGTTCCATGTTAATATGACTGCTACTACATGGTCAGCAAATTAGAAGCTATAGCATTATTTTTTATGGTTCAAACTCCATTGATTCACATCAATTTATTTATTTACACACAGACATAGGTTCAGGTTCTAAGTCTAACACTGGGCACACTGTCTTTTGAGAGAGAACAGGACTTCCATAACATCTATCATGATTTTCCATTCACAAGATAATGTCCCCTATCTAGACTCAGTACAGAAACATGCACTAAGAAATACCAAGTGGCAAAGTTTCAAAACTTATTTGAGAGATTCATCATTTTTCTAACCTGAATTCACACTTGTAATGCAAGTATATTTGACATGCTTGATGCCAATATCTGCTTAAGAAAAGATTCTAGTAGTGTCTTATACATGGTGGCAAACGTTTAGATGGTGGCAATGCATTACAATTATAAGTTAGTGACCCAAGTTTACTTTCTAACAAACACCTCTGTTGGTATGCTTTAAAGTGACTGTGATGCACCGGGTTTTATCCAATGTTTTGCCAAGTTTCCAGGATGCAGGGAGGCGGGAGCTGGGAAATGCATCCAGGGGACATGTGGAAGTACCCCCCAAATTCTAGGGAACATCATAGGGGACATCGGGGTCTTTGACATAGTCGGAAACCCCACCCTAAATACTAAAAAATTAAAATTAAAATATATGAAAACTGAAACATAAATAATTGAAATCTTATACATAACAATGCACCAATAATATACATAATTACATGTAACATAATAAAATATAAAGGCTACATGTAATCATGTAACATAACATAATAATTATAATTCACAAATCATCTATCGCCATTGTATTTCTTATTATATTTAGAAAATCTAGAAGATACAGATCTAAGTCTTAAGAAAACTAATCTAAGAACCCGTCAAATGAAAAAATGAGCATCACTGCTCAAGGCAATGCCAAACTAGTCTTTGCATCCAGCTACTGCATGAGGAATAAGGACCAGCCATAGGAGTGTCACTATCTGAATCGGAATCATTTGCATTCTCAAGAATTCTCCATAGCACACCAACCAACCCAAGGTGTGCCTCATCAAGGCCCTTCTTCTCATCTACATGTACATTGGGTTTATATTCATTTTATTTTTTATTCTTCTTTTTTGTCTTTTTTCTTCAAAGTGATGGACTTTGATCAAAAGGGAGTGTGGGAGCATCTCATTTTTTGAGGGGGACATTCCCTATTGCGTCTCTTGCGTCCTCCTCAAAAGGGGACATGGGGAAATGCCCCCCTTGGAGTACCTGTTCGCCACTATGTCTCCTTGTATCCCCCAAAAGAGGATGTGGGGAACACCCCCCTTGGAGTACCCACATCCTAGAAGCATGGGGAGAGCATCCCCTACCCTCAGGATCACATCCCCATGTAATGGTTTTATCATCTCAATTGTCATTTGGCAATTTGCAAATTAGTTAAGGTCCATCAACTCCATTGTCAATGACTCAAGGAAACGACACCATGGAATGGATATATAATTCAAGTCATGGATATTACTCTTGTGGTTACTATGGACAAATCATTTGGACTTTGCATGTGACGATAATGGGATATTGAAGGATACAAATTATGGAGCTGGTTTTTTGAATTGAGACTAATTATAAAAATTCTTATATGCCCATGGCAACTCAATTGGAGATACCTATTACTATCCTTGCGTGCAAATGGAATTAAAGGCATCTGTAAATAGTTTTATAGTTTTTATTGTTGAGTAATTAGTAACTTGTGATGTTACTTGTAATGTCCCTAGCTACCAAGCTGAGCCACGCCACACAATTTTTTTTTTTCTCTAATACCATATAATAACTACCATGCCCTGCATATGCAACGATTATGCAATTCTAACAACATAAAATGCATGCATAAATATATACAAATATACCACAATAGGATTAACATGAATAACCACACATAAATCATTATAAACACATAAAAGACACTTATCTTTTGATTAAAAATCACCGAATGGCTGTAGACCTTAGACGTTCCTCCCAGTCGTAGACTCTACTATTCATGCACTCTCAACAACAGGTCACCCTTGAGCTGGGGCTATGACTCCACCAGGGCAAAGGCTACCTAAGCCAAACTAAGGTTTGACATTCAACTCAATAAAGGACAGGCCTAGGTGCCAACTCCAACAACAGTTCCCAGCTCACAGACTCTCATTCTCCACAACCTGTCCCACCCTAGGAAGTGTACCCCTTCTCTGCTCAACAGTCCTTTGGTTGTCCCACTTCCCTTCCAGGGCTTCAATAATAGGTCGACCAGGAAGTCTCAGAGCTTAGTAGCACTTGGAACACAAGGTTGCTCTCAGAGAGTTTTGACACCCACTAGGCCAACACACAAGGAAACCTATTCCTAACAATTCTTTCACCGAGAGAGATTGCTCCATAGGTCTGACAACCTGCTTGTTCAAACTAAACCACCAAGGATTTACAAGGTAACTAGCTTCACAACTCTCCCTCTCCAGCAAAGGTACGGATGATGGATGGACTGATTGAGTGAATGATTGGAAAGAAATCCCCCTTACACTAGATTCCTCACATTATATATGCATGTATCCTTTTTGACACTTGGCACTCAAAGAACTACTTTATCCCCCACTTGTAATTCGTTCCCCTCTCATAGGAACTTAGGATAAAAATCATTTCATAAGACTTAGGATTTAGGAATAATATTATTTTATTCCTTGACTTAGCCCCTTTTCCTCTCCAATCCTAGCCCCCTTTCCCTCTTGAGGAGTCCTAGCCCCCCATACTCTTTCGTCTCACTTGGTCTGCAACAGTGATGCATTTTATTAATATATATGGGTGTGATTACATATTACAAAGATAGGCTCACTGACCTTACATCACATAGGAACTCTGGCCTGAAAACATATATATGCAAAGGCACTCTGGCTCAACATCCTAGCTCACCAGCCTATAAAACATATGTACATTTACAACTTTTGGTTTAGCCTGGGGTATTACATTCCCCTTCCCCTTATTTATGCACTGTCCTCACTGCGTTATATACACATGTGAAGAAATAAAACTGGGAAAGATAAAACACTTTTGAACAAAAATAAGACTAAGTTAGTGTCTTCTCTTTTCTTATGACAACCACACCATTAAGCAACAAAGAATCAATAAATACCATCAAAACAGGGCAATCTTATTCATATCAGTCCTTTGTAAGCATAACTTTCAGTCAGATTGAGTTTACATAGACTGTACACTTGTACAGGTTTGTCTCTTGTTGGTAATACTCAGTAGATCCACAAAACAAAACTACTACGACAACACAGCCTGCATTTGACTGGTTTCATTACAAAAGCACAACTTATATATTGATCTTTGACCTGGGTACCATTTCCTTAATGTGCAGCCCATACGAAATTCGTACAGTATGGATTCTTCTTCCCCGTTCTCAGTTTGTTGCTTGGTGCAGTTGAGTATTTTCCCTATCGTGGCCTCTTTTACCTCCTTCAGACCCAACTCGGCCTCTATTCTATGATTGGGATGGTTGTTGGCCCTAACTCGGCCTCCTTTGATAACTAGAACAGTTGCTGGCCCTACTTGGCCCTTTGTCCACACAGTGAGACCCAACTTGGTCTCTGGTGTTACTTGCCTTCTTGCCCACACAGTGAGACCCGACTTGGTCTCTGGCCCTACTTGGCTCCTCGTCCTCACAGTGAGACTCGACTTGGTCTCTGTCTCAGCCCTTCTCGGCCTCTTCTTCTATATGGTGTGTTGCTGACCCTGCCTCGGTCTTCTTAATTCTCTGATAGCGCCTCCTCACACTTGGTCGACTTGCTTGTGTGTGTGAAGAAGAAGCTGCTAGGTTATTTTTAGCCCTAGACCTTTTTTCTTGTGTAATCTTGACCCTAGGATCCTTTTTATCAAGAACTTGATCCAAGGGTGGGGACTTAATCTCAAGTTGGCTTGAGTGGTCCCCACCACTATGTTATTGTCTAGTCATAATTTGTATTTCTTCCACATTACTAGGTGGAGAATTACCCACCCGAGCTACAGTCTGACACTCCCTCTTAGCGAGGGAGGTAAAGTTACTGGAGCTGTCTTCTCCATAATCCACCTCACTATGTGTTTCTCCCTCTGACTCTGAGAGACCCACCTGCTCAATGTCCGTATACTCTATTTTCTCTACTTGGATATATCTGCTACACCTTGCACTAGGATTATCTGAGTATCCCCATTCATCCAATTGGGTCCATTCCCACCACGTGGGTCTACTGAGAATAACCTCCTGTTCTCTCACACTTTGATTTGCAGACTCATTGCTTTCTTTTGTAAGTCTGTAAACAGGTTGTCCCCACAACTTATATAGTCCATCTTCACTTATGCCTATCATTATAGGCAGTCCTGGTACTTGAATTTTAATTGAGTGGATGTGTACACTGCAGCCAAAGAAGCTTGCCCCATAGCCTTGATGCTCCAAGGCTGAGATTGAGAGCACGTTGTCTCTCATACATGGTACATACAATACTTTTGGTATCCTAAGAATTTTGCCTGATTCCAATTGTAGTGATATTGCTCCTTTTCCATGAAATTCCACCATACTAGAATGCATCCCACACTTAACAACTCCTGAAGCTTGACTCGAGAGCTCCTGAAGTGCAAGTCGATCACATGTCATGTGACTTGTGGCCCCGCTGTCTATGTACCAACCTGCCATGGTTCTATCCCTGTATCCAAAAACAGAGTGTTCTCGTCCTTAAACATTTGAGAAAACTCTCTAGCCGTGGCAGCCAACTGCTGCTCTTCTTCCTCTTCTTTGTTTTCGACTTCTGCTGAGGCTGCTATCTCTTTTCTTTTCCCTCTTTCACCAAAGCCCTTCTTAGCTTGAGTGCACTGGCTGGCAAAGTGTCCAAGCTCTCCACACACATAGCATTGGACGTGTTACAGATCTTTCTTTGGTTTTCCACTTGTGAATCCCCCTCTAAAGGTTGTTCCTCTTCTTCCTTTGCATCCCCTCTTAGAGGTAAGAGCGAGGTTTTCCTCCTCATTATCATCTACATCTCCGCTTCTCCTTATCTCTTCTTGACAACAGTCACTCCATAACCTATCCCAATCTGGCAGTTTCTCCCTGGCCACTATCCCCGAGATGAAGGGGTCCCAATAAGGCAGAATGAACTATTTCAGTTGGGGATAATTTTACCCCAATTGCAAGGAGCTCGTCTAAGAACATCTTTACTTTGGTTAGATAAATTGTCACACTTTCTCCCTTGGACATTTTGGTGTGCTGGAGCCTTTCTTTGAGAGCCATGATTTTGCTCTCATGATTGGCTTCAAACAGACCTTCAAATGTGCCCACATTTCATGTGCAATCCGTTTTTCCCCAATATTTGGTACTAGATGGTCCTTCACTCCGTCTAGAAGGATCCTCTGAGCACATATTTCTGAAGCATAATATGTTTCTCTGTCTTTAGCATCATTGGGGATTGATACTGGGTTTTCAACAATATTCCAAACCCTGCTCTCTTGAAGAGCATTTTTCACTTTGTACTTTCATTGTACATAGTTGGAGGCACCGTCTAGCCTGCCCTCATATCTAAGGTTAGTAGCCATGTTGCTACTGGTCTCAACTTCTCTCAGTTCTGATTCACTTCTTCTTTCTCTGAGTAGATCGACCCCACTTGGTCCCTTCTTCAGCTTCAAACTCTTTCCTTGTCTCTGCAACACAAGGTTTAAACACTTCTTCTGTTTGGGCTGTCAAAACCTTGCTCTGATACCATGAAGAAATAAAATTGGGAAAGAAAATACTTTTGAACATAAATAAGACTAAGTTAGTGTCTTCTCTTTTCTTATGACAACCAAACCATTAAGCAACACAAAATCAGTAAATAGCATCAAAACAGGGCAATCTTATTCATATTAGTCCTTTGTAAGCATAACTTTCACTTAGACTGAGTTTACATAAATTGTACGACTTGTACAAGTTCGTACTCTTGCTGGTAATACTTGTATAGGTCCCAGCTCACCGACGTGTTGCACTTTCTGCCATATAATGCTTCAAATGGGCTCATCTTTAAAGATTCCCGATACCCATTATTATAAACAAATTCAACTAAATGTAGGTAGTCTTCCCATTTTGATGGTTTATCCATCACATACATTCTCAACATATCCTCAATCACCTGATTGACTCTCTTTATTTGCCCATTCGATTATGTTTTATATGCCGTGCTAAAATTCAGATTTGTCCTAAATCCTTTAAATAATCCCTTCCAAAAATTTGATGTTAACTTGGGATCCCTATAAAAAACAATTGCCTTAGGCACACTATGTAGCTTGACAATTTCTCTCATGTAAATCTTTGCAATGTTAGTTGCCTTGTGAGTTAGCTTCACTGGAATAAAATGAGCAGCTTCAGTTAGCTTATCCACCACTACTGTGATGGAATCATGTTGCTTCACTGTTGTGGGTAGCTTGGTAATAAAATCAATTGTCACAACTTCCCATTTCCACTTCAGAATGGGCAATGGCTATAGCAATCCAGCTGGATGTTTGTGCTCAACATTTACCTTCTGACATTTTAGACATCTGACTATATAATCAACCACCTCTTTCTTCATACCAAGCCAAAAATATTGACTCTTTACAACTACAATTGTTTTTTGGTATCCTGGGTGCCCAACATAAGGCACATTATGCATTTTTCTGAGCACCATATTTTTCATCTCCTGAGATTTAGACACATATACGTTGCCCTTGTACATGAAGATTCCATCCTCTCTTAGCTCATAATCTTTAATTTTTTGTTGAAAATTACCTTGCTGTAATATTTATCTCGTTTGCACATAATGTTGATCTAATTTTGCAGCTTCCAAAATTTTGTTTTCAAATCCGATTTATACATGCTAATGGTTGTAGCATGCATCTAGTGCACTCTCTTGCTGAGTGCATCAACCACCCTGTTCTCTTTGCCTTTGATATGATTTATATCAAAGTCATACTCACTGAGAAATTTCAACCATCTAATTTGTCTCGCATTTGAAGTTGGTTGTCCAAACAAATATTTCAAATCACTATGCTCTGTCCTCAGCTCAAATTGTTTTCCTATAAGATAATGCCTCCACATCTTTAAGGCATGAACTATGGCTGCCAATTCTAAATCATGTGTGGCACAGTGCCTCTCATGTTCCTTCAACTTCCTTGACTCATAGCAAATAACATGCCAAGTTTGGGTAAGGACTCCATTGAGCCCTTCCTTGCATGCATTAGTGCACATGATGAAATCTTCATTTGGATGAGCAATCTTCAAGATTGGTGCACTTGTCAATAGATTCTTCAAGTGTTGAAAACTTTCTTCACATTCAGAGGTTCACTCGAACTTCACACCCTTCTTTTGCAAAGAAGTGATCAGATGTGCAATCCTTGAAAAACCTTCAATAAATCTTCTATAATAACCTGCAAGTCCCATGGATGATCTCACTTTTGAGACATTATTTGGTGTTGGCCATCCTCTAATGGCTTCTATCTTTTTTGGGTCAACTGCTATCCCTTCCTCTAAAATGATATGGCCCAAATAATGAATATGCTTCTGATTAAATGAACACTTGCTCAACTTGACATACAATTGATGCTCCCTCAATACTTGTAGCACCATCCTCAAGTGCTGCTCATGCTCTTCTTCAGACTGAGAGTAGATAAGTATGTCATCCAAGAAGACAATGACAAACTTATCCAAGTAATTTCTGAAAATACCATTCATCAAATACATGAAGACAATTGGTGCATTTGACAACCCAAATGGCACCATTGTAAACTCATAATGGTCATATCTTGTTCTAAATGCTATCTTGCTGATATCTTCTTTAATCCTCACATGATGATAGCCTGAACTGAGATCAATCTTGGAAAATATCTTTGCATCTTTCATCTGATCAAAAAGATCATCTATCCATGGAAAAAGATACTTGTTCTTCACAGTCACCTTGTTCAACTGCTTGAAATCAATGCACAACCTCAAGGTTCCATCTTTCTTCTTGAAAAATAGCACCGGGGCACCCCAAGTTGACACACTTGGGCGTATATAACCCTTCTTCAAAATCTCTTCAAGCTGCATTTGCAATTCTTTCAACTCTGGTGTGCTCATCCTATAAGGAGTCTTGGACACTGGGGTAGCTCCAGACATCAAATTAATGGAGAAATCTATATCTCTCTTCGGTGGCAACCTTGGTATCTCTCTAAACACATCCTCATAATCTTTCAAGATCGACTGATCTTCAATACTTGGCACTTTATCCTTAGCTGCCTCTTCCACACGAGTTGCATAAATTTGACATCCTTTCCTGAAGCTTCTTTTCAACTGCAAGGCTGAAATCTCTTTGATAGATACTTCCCTTGGAATACCCTTAACCGTTCTCAAGTTTCCTTCCTCATCCAAACACATGAAGGCCTTGTTATAACAATCTAGGACAACATGATGCTTATCCAACCAATCCATACTAATTAGACAATCATATGATCCCAAAGGTATGATATTCAAGTCTTCCTTCGTACTTGGTCCATTCATGTCCATTGTGTTAAATTATGGAGCTTGATTTCTTATGCGGATTATTTCTTTATTTTCTTCAACACTTTGATTCCAGCTTAATACATTTCAACAATATAGAATCATAATTGAATAGCAATAATCATGTAGATACATTAGCATGCACATCAACAACACATATACCCCCGGGAAACCCTGTACATGGAGAAAAACCCCAACAAACGAAATTCCTTTATTGCATTAATAATGTAAGATCACTTACAAATATCCACCATGAATACTCTGCTCTTAAAGAGCTTGCCAAGTTGACTCTGATCTGACAGAGACCTAAGAGACCTTGCTGATATAGATGTATCCTAGTTGCTTTCAAAGATTGAGATATATCAACTCTGATATGGGCTGTTGAAACTGCCTCTAATTGACTGATATGCGCATGTATATGCTGCCTCTAAATGCTGATCTACAACACCGATATGGCTACCTCTTTAGCGCTGATATGTACCTCTGTACAACACTGATATGGTTGCCTCTTTAGCGTTGATATGTACCTCTGTACAACACTGTTATGGATGCCTCTTTAGCGCAGATATGTACCTCTGTACAACACTGATATGCTGTCTTTGTATGCTATCTCTACAACAATGGTGTGTTGCCTCTATATGCGCCTCTGTATAGAAGCCTTTAATGCTTCACCTTTACCCTGCATAGCAATTGTGTAGAGGAGAGGGGATCAACCT
>ML785673.1:125350-160503 GCA_009831015.1 Picea engelmannii | reverse complement strand
AACCTAACTTTTGCTAGATGCCTTGACTTTTGCTCATGGCTCACAAGGCTTGACTAGGCTCATAGAGGTTGTACGTTCCCCCTGACTTTTGCACTAGTCTGTCTATGCTCACAGAAGTTGTACGTTCCCCTTGACTTTTGCACTAGACTGTCTATGCTCACATAGGTTGTACGTTCCCCCTGACTTTTGCATTAGACTTACATAGCATCTCGTTCGTCCTAACTTTTGGTTTGACTCACTGAGGTTGTACGTTCCCCCTGGCTTTTGTCATTACCTCACAAGACTGGTTGATTCTCCAAATCTCCCTGGCTAGCCTTAGGGTGGCCCATATGGCCTCTCATTGGAGAATGACTGTTGATGCTGCCAAATTTAACACTCCCTCTCAATGAGGGAGTCATTCTTAGCCACACCAAGCTTTCCTCTCAGCTGCACAAACTGTCTCGAGGTAAGAGGCTTGGTCAGGATATCAACTACCTGCTCACTTGTGGCTATGTACTGTAACTTTACAGTTTTTCTCTGGACCAAGTCTCGGATGTAGTGGTACGTCATGTCAATATGTTTTGACCTGTCGTGAAATACTGGGTTCTCTGTCAGTTTTATGCAACTTTGATTATCACAGTGAACCACCGTCGTCTCGATATTGTCACCAAACAACCCAGAAACCAATTTTCTGAGCCATACTGCTTCCTTGCTAGCATCACTTGCTGCAATGTACTCAACCTCTGCTGTACTCTGTGCTATGGATCCCTGTTTTCGGTTTGACCAAGAGATCATAGCGGATCCTAAACTGAAGCAGTATCCGGAAGTACTCTTCTGATCCACTAGGCTTCCTGCCCAGTCGTCCTCTGCATACCCATGCAGAAATAAACCACCACTGGATGTATATCTCAGACCATAGGTAATGGTCCCTCTGAGATATCTCAAGATGTGCTTTGTTGCCACTAGTGTCTCTGTCTTAGTTCAGTCATGAACCGACTCATTGCAATCACTGCATAGCATATATCTGGCTTGGTGTGGATCATGTACATCAATGATCCAATCAACTGCCTATACATGGTGGGATCCACCAAATCTGAACCTGTATCAGAATCATGCATCTTCCACAGGTTGGTAACCATCAGAGTAGACATGGATTTGCAATCCATCATACCAAACCTCTTTAGTACATCCACTGTGTATTTTCCTTGTGCCAAAAATATCTTGCCCTATCTTTGCCACACTTCCAATCCTAGGAAGTAATGCATCAAGCCTAAGTCTTTCATCTCGAATTCCGAGGTTAGCTCCCTCTTACACCAAGCTATTAGCCCTTCATCTCTTGTCAGAAAGAGATCATCAACATACAGGATTAGTATAACAGGTTGGTTACCTCTTACCTTGAAGTATAGATTTGCATCAACATCACTTTTCTGAAATCCCAGGCTTTTAAGAAAGCCATCAATCTTGTCATACCAAACTCCGGGAGCCTGCTTAAGACCATACAAGGCCTTCCTTAGCTTGCATACATGAGTGCCTTTGTTATGCAATACAAAACCATTTGGTTGTTCCAAAAAGACCTCCTGTTCAATCTTTCCATTCAAGAATGTTGTTTTTACATCCATCTGATGTAGCTTCCAACCAAGAACGAAAGCTAATGCAATAATAGTTCGAATGGAGGTATACCTGGCTACAGGGGCAAGAGTCTCTTCGTAGTCGATTCCTTCTTTCTGAGTGAAGCCTCTAGCTACAAATCTTGCTTTGAACTTTTCCACACTCCCATCAGCTGTATGTTTGATTTTATAGATCCATTTGGAAGAGACCACTGATTTTTCCTTTGGCCTCGACACAATGTCCCAGACATTGTTCTTTAGAATTGACATGTATTCCTCAAGCATGGCATCCTTCCATACTTGTAATTTATCTGCTTCTTCAAATGAAGAAGGTTCAGCATCACTGATGCTGCTCATCAGTGCAACATAGCCTCTAAACCTATGAAGCCTCTTACTTTCCCTGAAAGTTTCTTTGGGAGCAGCTATCTTTTCTGCTTCCTGCACTGTTTCTTTAAGCCACCCTGGCTTCCTTTTGGCTGGAGGTTCTTCAAGAGTTCTTTCTAACTCTTCAGCAGGTTTTAGGGGCTCATTACTTGGCCCTTCATGAGGTTCCTCCCTTTGATCATCCGACTCTTCATTTTCAGAAGAGGGTGAAGCTGGCTGAACTGCTTCTGATTCCTGCTGAAGCTCTCTGGATTTCTTGAATGCGGCTTCCTCATGGAAAGTCACATCTCTGCTTACCTCTATCTGTCTTTGACCTGGTACATATATTCTGTAAGCCTTGGAGTTCTCACTGTACCCCACAAAAACCCCTTTCTTGCCTGAGGGTTCCATCTTTGTCCTCTTTTCCTTAGGGACATCGATATACACTGGACACCCAAATATCCTTAGATGCCCTACTTTAGGTTTGATCCCTGAGAAGACCTCTTCAGGAGTCTTGTCCTTCAAGATAGCATGTGGACACCTGTTCTGAATATACACAACAGTGGAGGTAGCTTCTGCCCATAAAGAATGGCAGATCCTGGTCAAACATCATTGCTTTCGCTGCCTCACAAATTGTCCCATTTTTCCTCTCAACAACTCCATTTTGCTGAGGGTTATATGGCACGATCAACTGTCTCTTGATTCCTATTGACTTGCAGAAATCCTCAAATTGGAGAGATTCAAATTCTCCTCCATTGTTTGTTCTAAGGGTTCTGATGTGTTTCCCTGTCTGCTTTTCAATAAAGGCTTTATACTCTTTGAATTTATCAAATGTGTCACTTTTAGCTTTAAGGAAATACATCCAACATTTTCTTGAGTAATCATCAATAAAAATGACATAATACAAATAACCACTGAGTGAGGGAGATGACATGGGACCACATACATCATAATGAACCAGATCTAAGATGCCCTGAGCTCTGCTGTCACTACTAGGAGATGATTTCTTTATATTTTTACCTAGCATGCATCCTTTACAAATTTCATTTTTACTAAGGGGAATAGAGGGCATGCCACATACCATGTTCTGTAGATATGGAAGTGCTTTGTGATGAAGATGTCCAAGTCTTTTGTGCCACAACTCAGGGGAGCTAGTCGCATCATGAGCCAATGCCTGAACTGACTGTCCTGTCACGACGTACAGTCCTCCTCTGTGAATCCCAATGGGTTCAACTGTACTCAAGTGGCTACCTTTAGCCCACAATAGTGCCTTCCTATCCTTGAAGATCACCCAATATCCCTTGTCCTCAAGGGTTGCAACTGATAGAAGATTCTTCTTGAGCCCTGGAACATATAATACTTCATCAACATGAAGTCTAGCCCCAGATTCCAAACTGAAGGAGATAGAGCCTACTCCCTCTATCTTGTAACATTTGTCATCCCCAAGCTCAACCTGCTCTGCAAAAGATTTTGTCTTGAAATATGAGAGGATCTCCTTGTACCCTGTCATGTGCTTTGATGCACCACTGTCTACTAACCAAGTTTTCGGCCCCGTGAAAACTGAATTGGATAAGGCAGAAACCAGTTAATATTCTTTTCTATTTTCTTTCTCATTAGAAGGACTTTTCTGTTTTCTTTTGGATTCATCATCCTCAACAGTTGAGGCATGATGTTTCCCTTTCCTTGGATATTTCTTCCTATGCCAATAGTCTTTAGCAAAATGACCCAACTTATTACAACTAAAGCATTTAATCTTAGATGTATCAATACTCTTGCCTTTGAACGTACCTTTGGTGTTTGACTTCCTTTGAGAGCCTTTCTGGAAAGTGCCTTTTTTCTTTCCCTTGAATCTTGATGCTAATGCTGAATGCTCTTCTTTGGTTGGCTTGGTCCTGGTAGCAGTGTGACTCTCCTCCTGGAGGCAATCATGCCATAACCTCTCAAACGTGGGCTGAATCTCTCTCCCACTTACACTGGATAAGAAGATCTCCCATGAAGAAGGAAGACCATCAAATATGGCCTACACTAAGTCATCATCATCCACTGTGACTCCTGTGACCAAAAGCTGATCTTTGATCTGGGCTATCCTGGAACAAAAAGATGCTACTGATTCACCTTTCTCCATCTTCAAATACTTAAGCTTATGCTTAAGTGTCCTCTTCTGACTTGGAGCCTGTTTCTCATGCAGATTCACCAAGGTATCCATATAGTCCTTGGCAGTCATTAACAAAGTCATCGCTGACATTATACTGTCTTTGATTGAGTCAAAGATGATTCGCTTAGCCTTTGCTTGACTCTTCTTGAAGGCCACTCATCCTGCTTTAGTAGTGGGTTCCTCCACCACTGTGGTCACATACTGCTCAAGATCATGCTCTTGCAAGATATTTGTTATCCAAAGCTTCCACACATTAAAGTTGGCAGCTCTTTCGAGCCTATCCTCGGCCTTGATTGAAATGGAGGATGCCATGGACCTCACACTGGAAACTTAATCAAGCTTGCTTGGATCTGTGTGTACCTGTTGCTGCACTTCAACAAGCTTAACACACCCTAAGCTCTCATACCATGTTAAATTATGGAGCTTGATTTCTTATGCGTATTATTTCTTTATTTTCTCCAACACTTTGATTCCAACTTAATACATTTCAACAATATAGAATCATAAATGAATAACAATAATCATGTAGATACGTAAGCATGCACATCAACAACACATATACCTTGGGGAAACCATGTACAGGGAGAAAACCCCCAGCAAATGATATTCCTTTATTGCATTAATAATGTAAGATCACTTACAAATATCCACCATGAATACTCTGCTCTTAAAGAGCTTGTCAAGTTGACTCTGACCTGACACAGACCTAAGAGACCTTGCTGATATAGATGTATCCTAGTTGCTTTCAAAGATTGAGATATATCAACTCTGATATGGGCTGTTGAAACTGCCTCTAATTGACTGATATGCGCCTCTAAATGCTGATCTATAACACCGATATGGCTGCCTCTTTAGCACTGATATGTACCTCTGTACAACACTGATATGGCTGCCTCTTTAGCATTGATATGTACCTTTGTACAACACTGTTATGGCTGCCACTTTAGCGTTGATATGTACCTCTATACAACATTGTTATGGCTGCCTCTTTAGCGCTGATATGTACCTCTATACATCACTGATATGCTGCCTCTGTATGCTGTCTCTACAACACTGGTATGCTTCCTCTATATGCGCCTCTGTATAGCATCCTTTAATGCTTCACCCTTACCTTGCATAGCAATTGTGTAGAGGAGAGGGGATCGACCTCTGCTTATAAAGGAATGGAGGAGAAGTGGAGAGGGCACGAAATAGAGGTGTGAAAGCATGCTTGACTTAACTCAACATTACACTTTAGTTCGAAAATAGAACTAGATTTGAGACTTCAATTACAACTTAACATTACACTTTAGTTTGAAACTAGAACTAGACATGAGACTTCAATTACAACTCAACATTACACTTTAGTTCGAAAATAGAACTAGACATGAGACTTCAGTTACAATTCGACTCTTTACAAGGAAATTCAAATTTCTCTTCATGGTGGATAATGTTACACGTGTCAACGCACTAGATCAATACATTTATATCATTTGCAATATTAGGAATATCGTTTGTTTCTATCTCATAGGAATTTAATATTCAACCTAACTTTTGCTAGATGCCTTGACTTTTGCTCATGGTTCACAAGGCTTGACTAGGCTCACAGAGGTTGTACGTTCCCCCTGACTTTTGCACTAGTCTATCTATGCTCACAGAAGTTGTATGTTCCCCTTGAATTTTGCACTAGACTGTCTATGCTCACAAAGGTTGTACGTTCCCCCTGGCTTTTGTCAATACCTCACAAGACTGGTTGATTCTCCAAATCTCCCTGGCTAGCCTCAGGGTGACCCATATGGCCTCTCATTGGAGAATGACTGTCAATGTTGCCAAATTTAACACATTGGACAATCCTTAACCAACTCATTGATTCTTCTTTTAGCTCTTATAGCTAACTGAACCAACCAAGATTTCCCATGGTTGCTTCTTTGCAAATGAAACCTCTCAACAAGATTAGGATCAATGTAACTATGGCTAGCTCCTGAATCAATTAAAATAGCTATAGGTTGATCATTGATCTTACCTTCCACTTCAATCATATGAGACTAAAATTTAGCTTGCTTGTTGTCCAAGGTTGCATAGATCCTTGGCATGCTTCTGCCCATGTCTTCAACTGTATCGACCTATTGTACATTGTGAACAATCTTCACTCTTTCTCCTCTGTGAGGGCAATCTTTTTACATGTGATCTCCCTCACAACCCCAACATTTAATAGGCTACAACCTTGGCCCTTTTCCCAATGTTATTGTCATTTTGGGTTCAGTTTGGGTTGGCTGTCCCCGAGAACTATTTCTTAAGAATGATGGCTTGAACCCTTTCTTTCTCTGCTCCATCTTACCTTTCTTCTTGTCAACCCAAGCTCTTTGAAAGGTTGATCCTCCTCTATGCTGATCATAAAGGCATTTGGTATTGCTTCCTCCAATGTTTTGGGATCATCATATTGTATCTTATCACTGAATATTGAAGGTAGCCCACTCAGGAACCTTTGAATCTTGACTTGCTCATCCTGGATGAAGTCAACATACCTCAACAACTGTAAGAATCTTCTCTCATACTCATCCATGGTCATGCTCCCAAGCTTGAGTTCAAAGAACTCCTTCATTTTTCTATCATAATAACGCTTGGACAAGTGTTTCTTCCGAAAATACTTTTTGAATTTCCCCAAGTGATCTTCTTCTCATCAATGTGCTTTACTTGCACGAGTTGATCCCACCACATTTATGCTTTTCCCTTAAACTGGTAAATACCTTTTGCCTGTGAGGAATAATTATGCAATTGAAAGTATTTCCTCATCCCCAATAGCCAAGCCTCTGCATCCTCATATTTTGTGTGCTCACCATCAAAGGTAGGAGGTTTGATCTTTCTCATCTCCCCTTGTAGTTCATCCACTCCAGTCCTCCTCTCATGCTTTCTGACAAGAGATAAACTTGGACTACTTTCTTCTCTTCTAGCCGAGTGTCTTGGTAAGTGATGATGATGTCTACTAGCACATCTAGATTCTTCCTTTTTGGCTTGAGATCCGTGATCCTTTGACTTACTTGAATCTGTTTCCTTATCCACCTTCTCTATTTTGACCAAGCTCTGCAACAGTTTGATGTTGAAGCCATTCTGCCGCTCCTGAGCTTTCATAAACCTCTCATTATCATCTTTATAGCTCAGCACATCTCTTTGTAGACTCTTTATTGTCTCTGCTAAATTTATGCTTTCTACTCTACCTTCTCCATGCCCATTTGACTAAGTTTCTGCATTACCCAAGCTGATGTGCAATCCCCTGACTTCATCATCATGGCTGTAAATTCTCTGTGCATCCTCCATTTCTCTGGTCTCTCTGTTGATTCTGCTCTGTTCTATTTGCGCCTTTAATTCTGCAAAATGTGCATGCGATAAGATTTGTTAGACAAAGTAATGCAGTAATTTTGTAAAATTATGCACAATTTTGCCCTTTAGATGCACCAAAAATCTTCTTTCTTATTTCTTGTGAATTATGCTACTCAATTCATAGTTTCGGGTGCATATCTAGATTCTTCTATCCAAGACCTTTCCAACGTCTGCTTTCTTGCCTAGTTCTGAGCATTGAGCAAAAAGTTATAGGCAATTGAATATTTCCAATTTACCCCTTTTGTGCACCTTTCACCCTAGTACAGATAATCTCAACCACCCACTTTTTCCACTTACATAGGCAAATCTGTTGGCAACCAAGGAAATTTTTATAGGAGACACAGATAATACCGATGACAGGGAATTCATAACAACTCTTAAATTTTCAAACTGATGCTCCAGTCAAAATCTATAGCAATATGGAAATGACAACTTTGCTCCTTTGTACTTTCTCCTGGCTTAGCAATTTTAGCCATGTTCATGCATCCCTACACCAACTCCTTTGGGGTTTTTTGACATAAGATTAATTGGGTTACTTCAAGCCTACACTATGGGCAATTTGTCCAATTTTCACCTTCATTCGGCATCTAGGCTGCTAGTTACAACCTACGTAAGTTTTAATTGTTTTTCCCCTTTAGCACCGAATGCCACAAGAATCTTCTCTTCCATCTTGCACAATTTCAGGTGCCCAAATTCCAATTTTGGCTCCATAGATGTCTTCTATGGTCCATCAACTTTCCATAGACTACTCCTGTGCCCAAAATTGACTCTTGAGCATGGAGTTATGCTCTCTGGAAGTGAATTGGTAATCAAATTATACCTTGCATTGTTTAGCCTGTAACTTCCTCATACAAGATCTATTTTGTTCCCATGATAGCTCATTGAAAAGCTGTCACCGAGCTCTTTCATTTGAGCTGTAGAGACATGGTGTACCAAGGGTACACTCTGTTTTCATAAAATTTGATTTCCTAAAGATGTTGTTTAGGCCCTCAAAAATGCCTTGCAAGATTATGACCTGCAAAAGCACTATATTTTTCTGAGGAATTTGACTGGTTTTTGCTGACATGGTTGTTGATGTGGCGTTTTGGGTCCACTTGGTACCCTGAGGTGATGCCATGTCACCCTCGTGGCCACCCTGGCCCTGCCCTGTCGACCTCGATCTCCTTCCTCCTCTCTTTCCTCTTTTTTCCTTTACCTTTACCTTTATTTCTTTTTATTTAATATATTTTGGGCCCCACTGTATCTGGATGCCCACCTGACACCTTCTCTGACCACGGATGGGACAGGGGTCCCACCTCTTCTGCCAGGTCTCCACGTGGCACCCTTTCATTGATTGTGGGGATGGGCGGGTTCCATTCCGCACCCTTTTCCTTGGGTGCGCCTAACTTGCCCATCCCTTCGATTGAACGACCAAGATCTAAGGAAGATCAACGGTCCATAAAGATTTTGGGGGTTAAAGTTGCAAGGGTTTTATCATCATACTTACCTCCGATACCACCACACCACCGAGCTGACACATGGCAACTCCAAAACCATTTTGGAGGATTCTAGTATTTTGCAAAACCACTCACAAAAGCTTTGAAACCACTATGTTGCAGAGGTGACACATGGTAGCTCCTCATGCATTTCGAAGGATTTTGGTATTTTCACAAAACCTCTTTTTACACCATCGATACCACTTATGATACTGGGCCGCCACTCCACCAGTCACCCCACCTCTATGGCATGTCCCCGTGCCACCAATCACCATGAACTTGCCACTGTGGCAGTCCACACCATCACTGCCACATCACCTGCCACGTGGCCAACACATCATGATGATGTCACCATATGGAAAATCCCCAATTTTCCATTTTTCTAAATTTCCCAATTTTTAAAAAATGCATAATTGAAATTTCTTTCTTGGCCGCCATGGAAATTCTGAAATTAAGCTTCTCAGGGTCAATTCGAATTTTGCAAACGGCCAATTACCTTTATGCTCGATTGTTTGACGTTTCTGAGCAGGATTTCCTTTTGAATTCATTCAGAAATTGGGGATTTTTGCCCAATTTTACCATGGCTACCCAACAATTCGTAAATTCAGCCAATTCCATGCTTGAATTTACCCATCCAAAGGTTATAAATTTAGGGATTTTAACCCCTGAATACAAATATCCCAAAATTGCAGGCAAATTCCCAAACTTTTCCTTGGAATCTTTTAACAAACAGATTGTAGACATTCTCTGAACTTTAAATATGCAATTTTTCACTTTAGCGTGCTGCGTTTGGCCCATGCAAGATCAATGTTGAACCCGTGGATCTGATACTACAATGTAACGTCCCCAACCACCAAGCTGAGTCACACCACACATTTTTTTCTCTGATACCATATAATAATTACCTTGCTCTGCATATGCAATGATTATGCAGTTCTAATAGCATAAAAGGCATGCATAAATATATACAAATATACTACAATAGAATTAACATGAATAGCCACACATAAATCATTATAAACACATAAAAGACACTTATCTTTTAATTAAAAATCACCGACTGGTTGTAGATCTCAGACGTTCCTCTTAGTCGTAGACTCTGCTGTTCATGCACTCCACCAGGGCAAAGGCTACTTAAGCCAAACTAAGGTCTAACATTCAACTCAATAAAGGACATGCCCAGGTGCCAACTCCAGCAACAGTTCCCAATTCACATACTCTCATTCTCCACAACCTGTCCCACCCCAGGAAGTGTACTTCTTCTCTGCTAAAAAATCCTTCGGTTGTCCCACTTCCCTTCTAGGGCTTCAACAACAAGCCGTCCAGGAAGTCTCAGAGCTCAATAGCACTTGGAACACAAGGTTTCTCTCAGAGAGTTTTGACACCCACTAGGTCAGCACACAGGGAAACCTATTCCCAGCAATTGTCTCACCCAGAGAGATTGCTCCACAGGCCTGACAACCTGCTTATTCAATCCAAACCACCAAGGATTTATAGGGTAACCAGCTTCATAGCTCTCCCTCTCCAGCAAAGGTACGGATGATGGATGGACTGATTGAGTGAATGATTGAAAAGAAATCCCCCTTACACTAGATTCCCCACATTATATATGCATGTGCCCTTTTTGACACTTGGCACTCAAAGAGCTACTTTATCCCCCACTTGTAATTTGTTCCCCTCCCATAGAAACTTAGGATAAAAATCATTTCATAAGACTTAGGACTTAGGAATAATATTATTTTATTCCTTGGCTTAAGCCCCCCTTGACTTAGCCCTTTTCTTCTCTAGTCCTAGCCCCCTCTCTAGTCCTAGCCCCCCTTCCCCTCTTGTGGAGTCCTAGCCCCCCATTCTCTTTTGTCTCACTTGCTCTGCAGCAGTGATGTATTTTATTAATATATCCGAGTGTGATTACATATTACAAAGCTAGGCTCATCAGCCTTACATCACTTAGGAACTCTGGCCTCAAAACATATATATACAAAGGCACTCGACCCAACATTCTGGCTCACCAGCCTATAAAATGTATGTACATTTACAACTTGGGGTTTAGCCTGGGTTATTACATTACCATCTTTTCATTCAGTCCTTTAGATGCACTGATTTCATAAATGATGGCCCTTAAACTGTTACAAACTTAAATGTTATGCTTACCCATAACATCAGAATTTTTTTTCTTTTGCTTATTGATATGATCTGTCAAATTGGTTTTGCCAAGCTTCTCTATTGATATTTTGGTAAATGAGGATGCAACTTCATCCATCATTTCTGACTATGTTATTTTGTACCATGTTTTTGAATAAGAATGTGGAAATAAAAGAATCGAATCCAGAATCCCTACTGTTTTCTACTGAAAATGTGGAGCATACTTGTTCAAAATCAGTGAGAAGACCTACAAGTAGCAATAAAAAACGAAGTGTGGCCAAGGTTTTGAAACTCTCAGGAGAATGGAAGGCAGATGATCAATGTGGTACCTTGCAAGCTGGAGGTAGTCAGCTGACCAGAAAATCTTGTAAGAGAAAGCAGGGAACTAAGGATCTGTCCAATAATGATTCAGCCTGCAAAAGGAAAATCCCAAGTGAAAAAAATGTGGAAGTGACTGAGGCTCAAGATGATCAATGTGGTACCTTGCAAGCTGGAAGTAGTCAGTTGACCAGAAAATCTTGTAAGAGAAAGCAGGGAACTAAGGATCTGTCCAATAATGATTCAGCCTGCAAAAGGAAAATCCCAAGTGAAAAAGATGTGGAAGTGACTGARGCTCAAGCTGAAGAAAACCTTCCTAAGTCTGATGCTATGGGCGTGAAAAGAAACCTGGATATTGATCATGGTTCCCCTGCTAAATCTGAGACCGTTACAATCTCTATTCCTTATCTGGAATATATTGACCAAAACATTTGTTCTCCATGTAATACTGCTGGAATACGGGGAAAAGCAACTCTAAAACAGATACAGCTCCTGGCTTATCATTCTGTACTTGAGGCACTCTATCTTCAAAAAACTCTTGATTGGAAACATCAAATTCTTCTCACAGATCTTCGGGATGTGCTCCACATTAGTAGTGAGGAGCATGCAAAGGAGCTGAGATGCATAACCTCTAGTCAATAGAGCTGAGAATTGCCTGGTAATATTTTTAATTTTTTGATGAACAGCTTTTGCAAATTGGCTGAGAATTGCCTGGTAATATTTTTGAATTTTTTGATGAACAGCTTTTGTAAATTGGCTGAGAATTGCCTGGTAATATTTTTAAATTTTATGATGAACAGCTTTTGCAAATTGTCTATGTACTAAAATTGCAGAAGCTGACTACTGACCAGTGAATTTTTGTCCAGAAGATGGAATGAAGGGACTAATATATGTTTAAACTTTATGGAATAGGACAGTATTATATTGAATAATTGAATGGCTCAATTATAGTGGCACTTTATAGATGCTATGTACAATTTCTAGTGTGTTATGTTTTTGCTGCTCTAAAGGTCACTTTCTAAGCTGGAGATCTAAGACAGAATGACGATAGTCATTACTAACTATATAAATCAATTGTATGCGATTATGCTCCTACATGACTCATTACTTTACTTCCATGAAGCAGTGATGATCTGTGATAGCTTATAAATATTTAGTTGTCACTTTTTTTCCTTATTTTGCACAACACTTTCTTCTATTACCTCGCCCATATTTCTTGAGATCTGGTCTTTTACTCCATCTTAGATTTATGAAATAGATATATCTTGTTTAAGAAAATCATAAATGTATAAATATGAAGTCCTTGGTGGAAACCATCTGGTGAATATGAATTACAGATCTCGAGTTTTCTAAAAATGGACCCATCCTTTAAGAAAATCATAAATGTATCGATATGAAGTCCTTGGTGGAAACCATCTGGTGAATATGAATTACAGATCGAGTTTGCTAAAAATTGATCCATCCACATGTGACCCATAAGGAAGCGTCAGACTCCACCCAAAAACAGCTTAAAATATATAACGCTTGTAGAATGAGGTTGCCGTCATTTATGTTTAGTTCCATGGTCTCAGATTCATATTTTCAGCATGTTTTTATTTACTCTTCTATGGTTATAGACTTATGCTTTGAGTAATGCCTGGGTTAAATTCGGAGCTTTATTTTCACTGTATCAATGTCACATCGTTTCCATTTATATCTAAATTCTGTATGCCTATGCCCATCTTTGCTGTTTGTATTCAATATTTTTGGGCTTATGGTCCCATCTCTTTTGTTATAAAGGCCATCAAACTCATATTTATGCCATCTAGGCTACTTTGTAGTGCATGTTTCATTAGAATCAAGATATTCCATGTAAATTTCTTTGGTTCATATTGAAATACAGATTTATAGGTTGGGGATAGTTTAAGATTATTGATAACTACTTCCAGAGGCTTGACTGGTTGGTCAAGTGGGGGGTGATGTTTCCCCCACCAGGGCTCAATTCCCCTGAAGAGTGTGGTACGTTTTGTACTGTGAAACAGCGGGGCTGTCATGGCCGTTTAGTCTGGTTGGGCATGGCATTTTCTATAGAGTGTGACACAGTATCCTGCCTCTTGGCAGGTACTGGGTGCTGAGCAGTTAGAGTATTGAGGCATTCCTCAAAAGTTTTCTAAGATTATCCATAATTTAGTAAATTTTCCTGAAAGACATCCTCGGCAAAATTAATTTTTATCCTTGAAATAATTTACCTTTTAATACCATCCTAATTAATCAGCCTAGCAGCCCTTAGTCAAATGCCCAAGTCTCTTTTGTTGATTGTACCTCTTCATTTTATTGTATGCAAATTTGTAGTATTGATTTTTTATTGAAAGCTGGCAATCTTTGAAATGCACATAAAAAATATCATATTCGAAATATTTTGTATATCAAGATTCAAACGGAC
The DNA here is from genome assembly GCA_009831015.1 of Picea engelmannii. Lineage (NCBI taxonomy): Eukaryota > Viridiplantae > Streptophyta > Pinopsida > Pinales > Pinaceae > Picea > Picea engelmannii. Next base: position 146,685 of record ML785673.1, on the reverse strand, counting down.
CCCTGTAATGTATTCTTATGAGGTTGGTTTGTCCATATTTTAGTATAATAGATCATTCATAGGACATAAATAATGAATTGAACCATAATGCCATTGGCAGGACTTATTATCTACGTGGCCATTATAGTCCAGCAAGGTTTATCATAGCCATCAATGTTTTTGTGACTAAATCAAGCTTGCCTTCTAAGAAATTCAGCTACTACATTTACAAATTCATTCAGTAGCAATCAAAGTTGTGGTTTTGACTTGCTTTTGTGAAAAACGAGTAGCATTTTTTATATTTATGAAGATATTGGATGTTGAAGATGTTGGGTGATACAAATCAATCACATTACATCATTTGATTGACGGAAGATACAAGTGCAGATTTTATTTGAATGGGACTTTATCGTAGATGTTATGTACAATTTCTTAATGTCTTATGTTTTTGCTGCTCTTGAGATCTAAAACAGAATGATGATTGTCATTACTAACTGTGTAATTCAATTTTATGTAAATATGCACCTACACGACTGGTTACCCTACTGCCGTGGAGCATGAATGATCTGATAGCTTTTAAAGATGTGGTTGTCACATTTCTTCTTTATTTTGTGCAACATTTTCTTCTGACCTTGCTCATATTTCTTGAGCTCTGGTCTTTTACTCCATTTGAGATTTAAAATAGATCTATGATATTCAGGAAAATCATAAATGTACAGATATGAGGTCCTTGTTGGAAACCATCTCCCTGAATATGAATGATAAATCACGAGTTTGCAAAAAATGGACCCATCCGCATGTTGTGACCCACAAGTAAACGGTCAGAGACTCAGAGCTCCACCCAAAAGCAGCTCAAAATATTTAATGCTTGTAGTATATTGTTTCCCTCGTTTATGTTTAGTTCCATGGTCTTAGATTCATATTTTCTTCAATGTATTTTTAGTTACTCTTCTATGGTTATAGGCGTATGCTTTGAGTTATGCCTGGGTTCAGCTCTGCTTTGTTTTCTTTTCAGTATATCAATGTCACGTCGTTTCCATTTATATCTAGATTCTATATTTCTGTGCCCGTTCTTGTTGTTTGTATTCAATATTTTTGGGCTCATTGCCCCATCTCTTTTATTATTGAAGGCCAATAAACTCATATTCATGCCATATAGGCCACTTTGCAGTGCATGTTTCATTAGAATCAAGAAATTCCATGTGCATTTCTTTGGTTCGTATTGAAATGCAGTTTTTTAGGTTGGGGTGTTTTAAGATTATCCAATATTACCACCTGCAGCTTTACTGGTTTGTCAAGCAGGGAAGGGGGTGATATTTCCCCGACCAGGATTCAATTCCCCTAAAGAGTGTGGTATGTTTCGTCCCATGAAACAATGGGGCTGTCATGGCATTTAGTCTGGCTGGGCATTGCATTTTCTTAAATTGTGACATCGTATCCTACCTCTTGACAGGTTTTAAATACTCAGCACTCAAGTATTAAGTAATCACTCCCTTAAAGTTTCCTAAGATTATCCACATTTTTGTCAACTGTCCTCAAATATATCCTTAGCAAAAATCAATTTTTCTCCTTGAAATAATTTACCTTTTAATACCATCTTAATTGATCAGCCTACCAGGTCTTAGTAAAATGCCCAATTGTCTCTTGTTGATTGAACCTTTGCATTTTATTGTATGCAAATTTGTGTTATCGATTTTATGTTGAAAGTTTGGATTAAATTTTTGGGATATGCATCAAAATATCATATCAAAATGATTTTGTATATCATACGGATCCCTTGGATATGCATCAAAATATCATATCAAAATTATTTTGTATATAAACAAACCCCTGGAATGTTTGTATAAGGTTGGTTTGTGCATATTTTAGTATCACAGGACTCAAATAATGTATTGAACCATAAAATCATGGGTCGGATTTATTATTTACTTGGCTATTGTAATCAAGTAACGTTTATCACAGCCATCGATGGTTATGTGATTAAATCAATCTCGCCTTCTAAGACATTCAAATACTAGGCTTACAAATTCATTCAGTAGCAATCAGAGTTGTGGTTTGTGCTTGCTTTTATGGAAAATGAGGAGAATATATGTTTTCTATAAAAACAAATATTGCACAATACAAATCCATCGCATCAGAGCATTGATTAACCCAAGACACAAGAGTAGATTTTATTGAATGGCACATTGGTAGTGGCATTTTTTTTTAGATCTAGAGGAATCGGTAACTTACCAGAATTACCTAAGCGAGGCCTAGGTTCAAATCCGGTTGGCTGAGTAATTGCATTTTATTATGGATGTTATGTACGATTTGTTAATGGGTTATATTTGTGTTGCTATAAAGGTCACTTTCTAAGCTTGAGATCTAAAACAGAGTCATGATAGTCAATACTAACTATATAAATCAATTTTATGTGAACATGCACCTACATGACTAGTCACTATACTCACATGAAACATGAATGATTTGATAGATATTTAGTTGTCAAATTTATTCTCTATTTTGTGTAACATCTTCTTCTATGACTTTGCTTATATTTCTTGAGCTCCGTCCTTTTACTCCATTTGAGAGTTAAAATATATCTATGATATTCAGGGAAATCATAAATGTACAAATATGTAGTCCTTGGTGCAAACCATCTCCTTGAATATAAATCACAAATCATGAATTTGCAAAAAATGGACCCATCCGCATGTAGTGACCAACAAGGAATACGGTCAGAGCTCCACCAAAAACAACTTAACATATATAATGCTTACAGGGTAAGGTTGTCATCATTTATGTTAGTTTCATGGTCTCAAATTCGTATTTTCTGTCTGTATTTTGTTACTCTTGTATGGTTGTAGGTATGCTTATGCTTTGAGTTCATCTCTGTGCTTTGTTTTCACTCTATCAATGTTAGATTGATTCCACGTATATCTAGATTCTATATGTCTACATGTTCCTATCTTTGCTGTTTGCATTCAATATTTTTGGGCTCATGGTCTTATTACCTCCCAGACCTGTGTTCAGAGATAATCAAGTCCTTGAACAAAGTGCAACCATAGGAGCACTTAGGAAGGCTGCTTGCTGTCACCACAACAAGTCTTGTGCTCACTTTAGGTTAGTGCTTTTTTGGCACAAGGGGGGGAACACTAGAAAAAAAATGTTTAAGATGTTCTTTAGAAATAAAGGGATTGTGGACTACCAAGGCCAATGTTTATCCAAATGGGTGATGGAGTCAAGATCAAAGAGCAGGAAGGTTTGAATATGACGAAGATGTAATTAAGTCATTCATTGATTTTCAATAATTAATCCAAAACATATTTTCAGATTATGCAAGAATAAGTGAGAGCTCTTAAACAAGATGCACAATCACAACCATGAAATTATAGCCAAGAAAATGTGCAAGGATTGAACAAAGAAACAATAGCTATAATATAAAATCCAAGGCGAATTAGACAGAGAGGATAGCCTTTTTATTGAATGAATGGCCAACAATACATCATTTTTCAAATTTGATTTCACAAGAAGATCAAGAGAACCATAATTTGTCACACTTAATATTTCTCCTTAGCTAAGACAACACTCAAAAATAGAGTGAACAACCCTAATAAAAAAATTACATCAGTAAACATCCTTTAATAATTCATGCTTACATCAAGGATGAAGGATGGTTTACAATCTTTACCCTAATCTCTTCTTATGTTACAAACTTGCGGTCTCCAAAGATTATTTCAACAACAAAAACCATGGTAATCCTTGCAAAAACCTTAATCACCCATCAAAAGAAAAGTGAGATGGAAAAACCTCACATCGATCTTATCCCTTGATTTCTTCCTCCCAAAGGATTTTCAACTAAGCTTGATGGGGAACTCCTACAACTCTAATTATGCCTCTAACAAATAAAATACTCCTTAATTATAGGCTTCCATCCTCACAAATTAGGGTTTGGTTCTTTTTAGGGTTTAGAAAGGGAAAGTGATATTTTATTCCATGACAAGTGTCCTCCCTCCTAGGGTGCACCTCCCTAGGGATTTCTTAGGTACTTTAGGCCCCCTTTAACCATAACACTTTTCTTAGAGAGCTCTTCAAACCCTATCGCTCCTCTTTTAGAGAGAATGACATGTTGCATTTGGCCCTCCTTTGGCTAATAGGTTAAACTTAGACTTGGAACCTCTTTTACTTTTGCGTAGATCCACTTGCCACTTGTCATCTCTTCATTTCTTTTGAGAATGTGTTTGTTCTTTGTTTTAGGGGCTTGAACCATGTCAACCATGGCGCATGACATATCCTCATGTAAAGGGTTCTTCAAATATGTAGAACATGCCTTGAACAAAGTGTCTTTGCCCTAGATATTTCAAAAGTGAAACATGCCTCCAAATATGTGGAATATGCCTCAAATAATGTGTAAATCCCCATAAAGGTGCTTTAACATGATTTAAATGCCTTCATGCACAAGACACCCCTCTTCAAAGGAGTAGAGGCATGATCAAGCAACCAAAATGTTTCTCTTTTCACCCTTGATGTGGAACACTCCTCATCTAGTGACCCTTTCACCATACAACTGCTTCTACTACCAGATGGCATCATCTAAGCAAGGGTGTTCATTCTCTAGCCTCTTTTCTTGCCACCTGTCATGCTTTGGGCATCCTCCAAGATAGGGTGTTTTGGTCTCCCTACCATTTTTCATGCTCCAAACCTCCAATGTGTGAAGTATTTCCTCCTTTGGTTGTGTTTGTCCCCTACCTTGCCATAAATCATGCTTTGGTCTCCTAATATGGTAGTGTGTTTCTATTCTAGGGCTCCCTTCATGCTCATATTAGTGACCAATGCAATGTTGGGCCTTGGGCTTACACTAGGAACAAGGTTGTCCATCAATGATGCGACAAGTATAATGTAAGCCATGCAACCCTACCTCAACTATGCCAAGTGTGCCAAAATGGAATCCCCTAGTGCCATGTGCCTCTGAAACACCATCCAACAAGCCAACCATATTCCTCCATACCTTATAACCTAGTCCTTCCACACATATTGTGCAAATCACACTTCTTAAATCATCATCCAAGCATATTAAGTCTTTGTGTACAAATCACCCCTATGGTTTGTGTGACACATATGGCCATTATTCTCATCATTGTCCTAAGCTACCCTAATTTTGTGATGCCCTTGAGGTCGTTCGTCAGTTGGATTCCTCTTGGTAGGAACATCAAACCCATGTAGTAGATGACCTCTCTCTTAGACGAGAAAGGTTTTTTCAGGTCAATAGTAAATTGATTATTGAAATTGGTCCTCCCAATGTTAAAAATGATGAGAATTCCATGCAAAATCCTGTACCTTTCAACTTCCATGGGATTGAAAATGTCAAAGAATGTCCCATTTTTTGTTGATGTACATCAAATCATCCCTTGTATGCCTCATGTCTCTTCAGTATCAACATTGGTGAGGACTTCATCCACTAGTCTTTAGTCTACCTTTGTAGATGTCATGTATGTGAACCATATCTCTTGTTCCCATGGTGTTGATATCGGATTCACTATCCTAGCTTCTACCACCTCATTTGATAGTGTAGGTTCTTGCATCCTTGTCTTTGTCTTTCATTATGATGAAGATATCTTAGAGTCCTTTATTGCTCTAGATTACCATTGGGATGATATGCATCATCGTTCCTACTTTTTACCATAGCATCCCAGTCCCTTTGACCAATATGTTGTTGAATTGAAAGATTTTTCGGATTGCATTTGTTCACCATATCCATAGATGATCCTTGGTATGATGACATTGTAACCTATTTGAAAACCCAAAAGTTAAGTCCTTCTGATTCATACATAACATCAAATAGATTGACACTCCACCTTTTCCTTTCCAAAACTACATCCATAATGCATATGTGTATGTCCGCCATCTAGGGCATGCTCCTCACATGCTACATATACACACATTAGGGTACATCATGCCAACCTATCCATACCTAATCATTTCTCCCCATTGTCATCTGATGGAGGGGGGGGGGATCTCATGCTTGGGGGCATGATGGCCCCTTTGTCTAGTTTCAGAGTTGATCACTATCCACTCTATGCCTAGGCCCCAATGGCCCAGGTTGGGTAGACTCTCCTTTCGTTCGTTGGGTAGTCTATCTTGCCGACCTCACCAACACAATATCTGCACATTGCATTTATTCGATGATCAATACCATATATTGAAGTGTTCTACTCTATGTAATATATTGGTCACAACACACTTACCATTAGTTCCCCATGCTAGGCCTACTGGGAAGGGTAACTCTAGGACCCCCTAGTAGTTTATCCCATCATACAAAATCCAGTTGACACACCATCTACACCATTGGAATCATGTTTATGAGATCTTTAAAAGGGTATTCTTAAAAACAAATTCTTTGATACTTCACCCATAAGCCATTTTTCCAAGAAGCATTAAAGCATGTCTTTTTTTCTTACAAATTCCTACACATTTATTTCAATTACATAAGTACCTTTATTCTTTGGTCTTTGTTGACTTATGAATTAGAATTCACCATGAATAAACCCTTTTATTCATGGATGCGAGTTTCCCTCGGGCTTGAATTTCCCTGGAATTTAGCATAGTTTAACTCCTTTCATTTCATTGCATTTTACTTTCATTCCCTATAAATTGCTTGTAGGACCACCCTTGCTTGGGTAGATGCATTGACCCTTCCATATTTTTCATTTTCCATCTACCTAGTGATAGATCCTTCCTTTTGGTGCTCACATTGTTTAATCTCCTTAAGGACTGGGAGTTTGGTTAGTCTACATCCTAGAGCTGAAGCCACATACATTTGTTCTCATCACGTTGACATCATTTACCCCTTGGAATCCCACATTTATGGTTGGTACTTGTTGTATTTTCACATATCACAATACCTTTTCTCCATCCATATAGTGACAATTCTTCATTTTTATGCCACTATTCATCGACCCCCGAGGAGACTGCTGCTAATGCCCCCATCCCTGATTACTTCCATTTGCATTTTTCACCTTCAACATTACCACCATCTAGTCATTTTCTAGGGAATTTATCTCCTCGTTACCTCTTTGTATCCCTGCTTGGTTTCCCTCAAGGGATTTCGTTTGGATACCGTGTCTTTTGACACAATGGTTGGATTTGTCGTATCCTCTCGACACCCCTTTTGAAATATTAGAAGGAACGTTTACAATTTGATACTTCATATCTTTCCTCTCCTCTTGGAACCCCTTTTGAAATACCAATAAGAATTTTCTCTATCCTTCTAGCACCCCTTTTGAAATACCGTAAGGACTTCCTTTATGCAATACACCTCCTAGAACCCCTTTGGAAATACTAGGAGAGCCTTGTGTTTTTTCAGTACTTAGTTTAGTTATGGAAACATCCCTATGTTTCCCTTATTTAGAGCATCTATGATGAGTCACCTTTATGTCCCATGGAGTCTATTTAGTTCCACCATGAGTCCTGTTACAATTTTCGCATGCTTCCATGAGTCACACCCATCTCGTGTTGTCGAGTGTTGACCTCCAGGTGTCCCCATGGTTGATTGATATATCCTTGAAGATCCATATGCCTAGTAATCGACCATTCCTCATGGAATGTTTTTATTCACTACTAGGTCAACCTTGCATTTATGCTCCAAACAAGGGAAGTCTTGAGTCCGACTCTCATTTCCTTCCAATCCCCCTTTGGTGTCAGTGTTTGTCAGTCACACCCTACCTTCTGCCTCATGCTAGTTTCAAGGATTCCTCATTTCCTTGACTCTAACAGACCTTTCCCTATAGACTTAAACACTTGTATTATATGGGCCTAACTTAGAGGAAAATTTATCTTGGACTCATCTTCCTCATTGGTGGGTGCCTCAGACCAAGCATGGCGATACCTCAATGCTCTTTGACTTGGTTGTTTCTCATGTGATAGATTCCATTTCATTATCGCATGATTTCATAACCTAATGGGTGAGCTCAAATTCCCCTTTAAGGAGCCAACTTTAGTGTATTGTGACAATAAAAGTACAATACAAATAGTTGAAAACCTTATTGCTCATAGTAAGATGAAGCATGTGGAGCTTCATCCACATTATTCAAAATGGTACAAGAAAATATCGCGTCTCATTTTTATTGTTGGACAAATAATCGAATCATTAATTATATCTTTATGAAGCCATTATCAAGATCAGAGTTTGTGAAACTTTGGGCTATGTCTGGGCTTCAAGAAGCTGCAATTATTGAGGGGTGTACAAAGATAATTTCACCTCCCAAATCCTTAGATAGTTTTTATAATAGGAGGGTGTTGGAATAGGAAGTTCATCTCACCTATGAATGTTCTAGAGATAAATAATCTATAGCTAAAGGTCAACTAGCAAATCCAACTAGGTAGCTGACTAGTTAGTTAGGCCAACCAAAGGTGGTTCCGACCCAATGTTGGGAATGCATTGTATTTTTTGCATGGTTATATTGCACGTGTTATATTATTTGCATGGCTATCCCCATGTGTTTTTGGTCCTCTTTTTTTTATTAAAAGTTTTGGGTTTTTCAACTAATGTTTTTTTTATTCCATTGTAATCTAATTCTGGTTAAGGAATTAGGGTTGTAATCTAATCTGAGTTAATGAATTAGGGTTTTGGATGCTACCAAATACCTATATATTGTATTGTGAACAATGATTCAAGTTAATATAATGAAGAAAATGGAGGTGTGCCTCTGTAACGTCCCCAACCACCCAAGTCGGGGCATGCTACTACAATTCTGCTCTGTTCAAGCTCTGATACCAATTTGTATCATCCCCAACCATCCCAGGGCCGGGCCATGCCACCTTACAGAAAGACTTAGTTTCATTTGCGGAAAATATCATACTTAATAAATTAAAAACAAACATCTACTTTCCGTTAACATACATAGAATTATGCGGAAATGTATAGTAAATAAACATATGTGTAACATACACCATGTAATTAAGCATATATAAAGATTACTTATCTGTTTAAGAAGGCCACCAACTGCGTGCAGACCTTCCACGAACCTCCCAGCCTTAGACCACGCTGCTCCAAGCTATTAGTAGTGGGTCACCCCCAAGCTGGGACTAAAATCCACCTAAGGTAAAGGGAATCCTAGGCTAGGCTGAGGTTACAAAGTCTCCAGGAATGATTCTGTCCCCAGGAGTCCACTCACATCCACAACTTATAGTCCCTCATTACCCACATGCTTGTCCCACCCCAAGGAGTTTTCTCCTTCTCTGCTCGACAGTCCTTCGACTGCCCCACTCCCCTTCCAGGGCTTCAACAACAGGACGAACATGAAGTCTCAGAGCACTACAACTATCGTGAGGATCCCTYTGGGAAAATCACTTCCCCAACAACCTCTCTCACCTGGAGAGAGTTGTTCACAAGCYTGACAACCTGCTTCTTCAGTCTAGAGCACATGCCAATCCAATCAGGGTAATAACAACAACAAAATYGGGTATGGAATATGGTAATGAAAGCAAGCCACACCAATCCAGAGAAAAGCATGGGCAACAACAAAAAAATGGCTAGGGTGCGATATGGCTCAGGCACTGTGCAATCATGCTATGCGTCACAGGATTAAAACATGTTAGATTCAYGGGGTTTGCAAGTTTCAGAGCTTGCATGATTCCATGGTGCGTGCCTCCCAGYGTAAAATAAAATAATTTCTCCCTCAATGCGTGGGTGCTTGGGAAGAATGGTCAGAATGGAAAGAACCCCCCAAACAAACTGAATTTCCCATATATAACTGCATGATCCAATATTGACACATGGCTCCCTTGGAGCTCGTTTCTTTCCACTTGGGATTCATTCCCTCTTCCATGAGACTTAGGATAAAACAATTATCTTCACCTTAGTCTTTAGGAAAATATAATATGGTATTCTCTTGGGGTTAAGCCCTCAAGCTTAACCCCTTTTCCCTAGTCTCTTAGCCCTCCCTTTCCCTACCTAGTGGAGTTTAGTCCCCCGTAACTCTTTCTTCGTGGTCGGTCTACACGCAATGATGTGCTTTTCATTTCAATGATATGCATAATTACATATACAAAAATAGGTTCACTGGCCTTAAGCGATCCAAACTCTCCAACCTAATATTCACATAAGCCTACTAGCTTATAAACACTTGGCTCACCAGCCTATTAACGTAATTACAATTCAGAAGAGGCTCAACCTTGGGGTATTACAATCCCCTCCCCTTATTTATGCACTATCCTCGCTGCATCATATTTATATACTACATCAAGATTTTAAAAAATCTTCAAAAATATGCGAGTATTCTGCCCGCATAACATCATGCTGCCACGTTGCATCCTCAGGACCGTACCAGATCCATTGGACCTTTACTATCCCTATGGCTTGATTCTGGAGCTTCTTGATCTTCCAATCCAGTATGCACACCAGATGCACTTGAAAAGCACCTTCTTGCTCCACCTGAATCACATTGCAATCAATAACGTGATTAACATCAGATATATACTTCTTGAGCAATGATACATGGAATACATTATGAATAGACATAGATGCAGGTAATGCAAGCATATAAGCTACATGCCCAATCCTTTATAGGATTTCAAATGGCCCATAGTGACAAGCTGCCAATTTGGAACAATTTCCCAACTTCAGGGAACTTCTATTGGCCGTCACTTTTAGAAACACATGATCACCAATACAAAATCCTCTGTGAATTCTTCCCTTATCAGCGTAGCTTTTCTGTATGTCTTGAGAAACCTTTAAATTCTGCTTTATCTTTGACATCTGCTCTTCCATTTCCTTGAGCAACTCTGGACCAACCACTGCTCTATCAGGTGGGTTGTCCCAACTTATTGATGTGTTGCACTTTCTGCCATAAAGTGCATCAAATGAGCTCATCTTCAGAGATGCTTGGTGCCCATTGTTGTAAGCAATTTCTACCAATTGTAGATATTATTCCCATTTAGATGGTTTTTCCATCATGTACATTCTTAGCATATCCTCTATCACTTGGTTCACCCTTTTTGTTTTCCCATCAGACTCGGGATGATAAGTTATGCTGAAGTTTATATTTGTTCTGAACCCTTGGAATAATCCCTTCTAGAAATTTGAGGTGAACTTTGGGTCTCTTTCAGACACAATTGTCTTGGGTATGCCATGCAAGCATGCTACCTCCCTCATATAAATATCAACAACATTGGTTTCCTTGTGAGTAATCTTTATTGGAATGAAATGGGCAACTTTAGTAAGCTTGTCCACCACCACCATGATAAAATCATGCTGCTTTCTTGTTCTAGGAAATTTGGTGACGAAATCCATTGACACCACTTCCCACTTCCACTCAGGAATGGGAAATGGCTGCAACAACCCATATGGGTGTCTATGCTCAACCTTGACCTTTTTACACTCCAGACATTTAGCAATGTACTCAACAATTTCCGTCTTTATGCCTGGCCAATAGTATTGGCTCTTGACAGTTGCAATGGTTTTCTGATATCCTGGGTGTCCAACATAAAGTACATTATGCATCTCTTTCAAGATCATACTCCTCAATTCATGAGAATTGGGTACATAAATTATGTTCCTGTACAAGATAATTTCATCATTTCCCAATTTATAATCTTCAACCTTCCGCTACATTTTACCTTGCTATAATTTTGTTACTATCTCCATGTACTGCAAATCTGCTTTTGCAAACTCATAAATTTTTCCTTTAAGATCAGTTTGATACATGCTAATGGATGTAGCATGCAATTCATGCACTCTCCTGCTGAGTGCATCAACCACTTTGTTCTCTTTTCCTTTGATGTTCTTGATATCAAAGTCATACTCACAGAGAAACTCTAACCATCTACTTTGTTTGGCATTTAGAGTTGGCTGATCAAATAGATATTTCAGACCATTATGGTTTGTACTCAGCTCAAATCTTTTTCCCATGAGGTAGTGCCTCCACTTCTTCAAGGCATATACTATGGATGCCAAATCCAAATCATGAGTGGCATAGATCCTTTCATGCTCTTTCAATTTTCTAGATTCAAAACATACCACAAAACCATTCTGATTGAGGAATCCACCAAGTCCTTTGCATGCATTTGTGCAAACCATGAAATCCTCATTAGGATATGCAATTCTCAAAATTCGAGCACCGATTAACAACTGCTTCAATTGCTGGAAGCTCCTTTCACATTCTGTTGTCCATTGAAACTTCACCCCTTTCCTTTGCAAGGAAGTGATCAGGTGAGCAATCCTTGAAAACCCTTCAATGAATCTTCTATAGTAGCGAGCTAGACCCATGAAGGATCTGACTTCTGTCACATTCTTAGGTGCTATCCACCCTTTAATAGCTTCAATCTTTTCAGGGTCCATTACTGTCCCTTCTTCAGATATGATATGCCCCAAATAGTGAATTCAGTTCTGATAAAATGAGCACTTGCTCAATTTGGCATACAACTGGTGCTCTCTTAACACTTGTAACACCATCCTCAAGTGATGCTCATGCTCTTCTTCTGATTTGGAATATATAAGAATTTCATCCAAAAAGACAATGACAAACTTGTCCAGGTACTCTATGAAAAACACCATTCATTAAGCACATACAAACAATTGGTGTATTTGATAACCCAAATGGCACCACTGTGAATTTGTAGCAACCATACCTTGTTCTGAAGGAAGTCTTTCTGATATCTTCATCTTTAATTCTCACCTGATGATAACCAGATCTGAGATCAATCTTTGAAAATATTTTTTGCATCCTTCAACTAATCAAAGAGATCATCGATCCTTGGCAAAGGATACTTGTTCTTTACAGTTACCTTGTTCAATTGTCTAAAGTCAATACACAGTCTCAATGTCCCATCCTTCTTCTTTACAAATAAAATAGGGGCACCCCAAGGTGGCACACTTGGGAATATATACCCCTTCTTTATAAGTTCTTCAAGCTTCATTTGCAGTTCCTTCAACTCTGGTGTACTCATCCTGTAGGGAGTCTTGGATACTGGAGCTGCTCCAGAAATTAAGTTTATAGAGAAATAAATATCTCTCTTTGGGGGTAGTCCTGGTATGTCCTTGAATGCATCCTCAAAATCTTTCAGGAATGCATGATCCTCAAGATTGGGCACCTTATCCTTAGGTGCTTCCTCCATATGAGTTGCAATTATTTGGAAACCCTTCCTATAACACTTCTTCAACTGCATTGCTGAGATCTCTCGGACAATAACTGCCCTGGGAATTCCTTGGATTGTTCTTGGGTTCCCTTCCTCATTCAGGAAAGTAAATGCCTTGTTATGACAGTCTAAGACAACATGGTGTTGGTCCAACCAATCCATACCAACTAGACAGTCATACGGACCCAAGGGTAGGATGTTCAAATATGCCTTGGTACTTAGCCCATTCATGTCCACTAGACATGATTTAACCATCTCAACAACTTTTCTCTTGGCTCCTGTAGCCAGCTGCACCAACCAAGATTTCCCATGCTTGCTTCTTGGCAAATGCAATCTCACCACCACCTTAGGATCTATATAACTATGACTAGATCTTGAATCAATTAAAATAGTAAAAGCATGGTTGTTGATCATACCTTCCACTTCAATCATGTGTGATTGAAACTCTGCTTGCTTGTTGTCTAGGGATGCATATATCCTTGGTACATTTCTGCCCATGTCTTCCACTATTTCAGCTTGCTGTACATTGTGGACATCTCTCACCTTGTCATTTTTGTGTGGAAAATATCTAAATATATGGTCTCCTTTACAACCCCAACATTGAATAGGTGGTTGCCTTGGCATTTTCCCACCTGTCTCAATCACTGGCTCTCTAGAATATGGTTGTCCTTAAGGACTGTTTTTGAAAAATGGTGGCTTGTTCCCCTTCTTCCTCTATTCCATCTTGAACTTCTTCTTGTCTTCCCAAGCTCTTTGGAAAGTCAAATTTCCTTTATGCTGATCATATAGGAATTTGGCTCGCCTTATAGTATCCTCCAAAGCCCACTCAAATATCTTTGAATCTTTACTGTCTCATCCTTGATGAAGGATACATACTTCAACAATTCTAAAAATCTCCTTTCATACTCATCAATGGTCATGATTCCCGATTTGAGTTCAAAGAACTCTTTCATCTTTTTGTCATAATACCTCTTGGTTAAGTATCTCTTCTCAAAATTCTTCTTGAATTCCTTCCAAGTCACATTTTTCTCTTTAATGTGTTGCACTTGCACAAGCTGGTCCCACCACATGGATGCCTTTCCTTTAAGCTGGTACACAACAATTATTCCTTCTGCATGGGAAGAATAATTATGCAATTGGAAGTATATCCTCATGCCTAGCAACCATGTCTCAACATCTTCATCCTTCTTGTGTTCACCATCAAAAGTAGGAGGTTTGATCTTATTCATTTCTACTAACAGTTCATCCACCCAGACCTCTTATGATGCTTCCTAACAGAAGATGGACTTGAGCTGTTGTGTGCTCTCATATTGGAATGTCTTTGGGAGTGATGGTGATGTCTGCTACCACTCCTTGTTCTTCTTTTCTCATCAGGGGACCTATGGCTTCCTGATTTGCTGGAGCTACTCTCCTTATCCAATTTCTTTTCAATTAAGTCCAGGCTCTGCATTAACTTCATATTGAAGTCTTGTCGCTCTTTGGATTTCATAAGATTATCATTATCAGCCTTGTGACTTTGGACATCTTTATGCAAATTTCTAATGATCTCCACCATATCCATGTTTTCATATTTTCCTTCTCCATGTCCATTGGAGTTTGTTCCTTCCATACCCAAATGGAAATCCATTCCTATGATCTCATCATCCTGGCTGTAAGCCCCCTATGTATCATCCATCTCTCTACACTCTGTGCTGATTCTGATATGATCTAGTTGTTGTTAATTATGCAAAATCTGCAACCAACAGAATCTTGTCAGGCTAATTGATTCAACAATTTTATAAAAACATGAACCATTTTGGTTCAATAACCTATCCGAATTATTTTCTATGATTTTCTAAGTAATTGTATTTTCAATCCCCTTTTTTGGGTGAACAAATATGTTCTGCTGTCCTAGAACTTTCTAATGACTACTTCCTTGCTAAATTCTGAGCTTTGAGTAGAAAGCTATGGTCCTTTCAAACTTGTGCTTTTTATCTGATGCACTCCTTGTGCAACTGATCTCTTTCCTCTGAGATAAAAGGCTCTTAGTTCTTTGATGGATCCTATCATAAAGTTCCTAGGTCTTCAGTACCTCTTCTGATGCATGTCTGAACCAAACAAAACTCACAGGCTTCCTTCCTAACCCATTTTTCCTTCTTTAACACAGTTTTTAGGAACTAGCCCCTTTTTCTTCAGTCCCCAACTGCATTTGACCGCATGATGTAACCAAGCGTGAGCAGATAGGCGCTTATCTGAAGCTTAGGGAACTTCAAGGCTCCGAAAATTCAAGCTTCATAGGTTTTCCTTCCTTCTTCACTCATTTTCCCTGAATGTCGAAGTGGCCAGCTTCCAGAGGGTACCTCTTCAGAGCTTCGGGGCTCTGGGCTTTGGGTTTCTTGATTGCAGTATTATGTAATTCCTTCGAAGGCCTAATTGGTTAATCTCTCCAGAACTTCGCGCTTCGAAGGTTTTGCTTCCTTCTTTCTTTTTTTTACCCGATCACCGGACTAACGAACCACCGAGGTCTAGTCAACATCCACGTATCAGTGTGCCATATGGAAATGTTACAGAGTGGACACATGGATCCATCCAATGGACGACACGTATCACATCTTAATTGGGCACAAAGGGCCCTTGAAAAGCTTGAAGAACGATGATACATGGTACATATCCCATGTGTCCACGTCACCCCATGTGACGTCGACAGATTGCATCACCTCTGTGACTTCGAAACTTCAGGACTTCGAAACTCTGAGACTTCAGGGCTCCGAAAGTTCTTCCTTCACCATCCATTATTTCCTCCGAATGACGAATTGGCGAACTCCCGGAGGGTCCTTCTTCAGAGATTTGGGCTTCAGAGGTTTCTACCTCATTACTCGGTGATTCTCCCGAACTTCGAATTGACGAAGTACTGGGCTGGTGATCCTTCATGGCTTCAGAGCTTCAACACTCCAGAGATTTGGGATTTGGAGGAATTCACACCTTCTTCTCCCATTTCTTCCGAACGACGAATTTTTGAACTCTCTGGTGCTTTATCACTTCGACACTCCAGAGCTTCAGGCTTCAGAAGATTTAACAACTTCTTCACTCAATTCCTCCAAACGTCGAATTCCTGAACCTATTAACTTTCTGAGGCCCATGTAGTACAAATGTCATCATATAAGATGGTGACACATGACCCCCACATGTCGGACTGCTATTGGTCCAACAAGGTTGTCAAAAGTACAATGTCACCCCTAGTGATGTCATCATGCCACATCATACCCCGTGCTTTGACACTTCATAGCTCCAGGCTTCGACGGATTTCTTGAATTATCACCATTTTTCTCTCAAACTCCGAACTACCGAGCAACTACTTCCCGGAACTTTGGGACTCTGGGGCTCCAGGACTTCAGAGCTTTTATTAACATTACCTCTCAGTTCTCCCGAACTCCGAATTTCTAAACTGTCGAAATTATGCATGGTTGATCTCCAAACACGTGTCCCTATTAATCAAATGGTCCGGATGATTTCTAGACTTTGGGACTTCGGGAGGAAGTCCATTCTGCATGCACTTCAACCAATTTCCCCGAACTCTGAACCGCCGAACTACTCGGGGAAAATCCACGACTCTCCTCCTCCTAGATGATCTATGGATGAAAATTACTCCAGGACTTCGGAACTTCGGGCTTCGACCCATTTTGCTCAACAAAAAGTAAAATTCGTCGAAGTCACGAAGTCTGAAGGACTTGGAGGTTAAATGCCATGCAACTTTTCCAGATTCGATGGCTAGGAAGTGTCTGCCTCCCCCCGTGCAGATCCTACGGCTCAAATTCAATGTTGTGGTTATCAACCACGATCACTGTGATAACTGATCCGCCACTCCTCTTTGATATTTCCATTACCACCCAAGAGATCTCTCAACACCCCTCTGACACTCTATACATCAAATCCCTGTGGATTTTTTACTTCAATTCCTCATACACATCCCATCCAGGTTTAGTGTTGAAACCATGGGATATGATACCAATTTGTAGCATCCCCAACCACCCAAGCCAGGGCATGCTACTACAATTTTTCTCTGTTCAAGCTATGATACCAATTTTTAGCATCCCCAAACATCCCAGGGCCGAGCCATGCCACCTTACAAAAATACTCACTTTCATTTGCGGAAAATATCATACTTAAAAAATTAAAAACAAACATCTACTTTCTGTTAACATACACAAAATTATGCAGAAACATAGAGTAAATAAACACATGTATAACATACACCATGTAATTAAGCACATATAAAGAGTATTTATATGTTTAAGAAGGCCACCAACTGTGTGCATACCTTCTACGAATCTCCCAACCTTAGACCATGCTGCTCCAAGCTATCAACAATGGGTCACCCTCGAGCTGGGGCTAAACTCCATCCAAGGTAAAGGGAATCCTATCCTAGGTTGAGGTTACAAAGTCTCTAGGAATGATTCTGTCCCCAAGAGTCCACTCACCATGTCCAAAACTTATAGTCCCTCATTCCCCACATACCTGTCCCACCCCAGGGAGTGTGCCCCTTATTTGCTCGACAGTCCTTCAGCTGCCCCACTCCCCTTCCAAGGCTTCAACAAGAGTCCACACATGAAGTCTCAGAGCACTACAACTGTCGTGAGGCTCCCTCTGGGAAAATCACTTCCCCAACAACCTCTCTCACCTAGAGAGAGTTTCTCACAGGCCTAACAATCTTCTTCTTCATTCCATCTCCCAGGCCAATCCAGTCAAGGTAATAACAACAAAAAAATCAACTATGGGCTCTGGTAGTGACAACAAGCTACACTAGTACAGAGAAAAGCGTGGAGCGTGGGCAACAAAAACAAAATGGATAGGGTACGATATGGCTCAGGCATTGTGCAGTCATGCTATGATTCATAGGATTAAAACAAGTTAGCTTCACGGGGTTTGCAGGTTTCAGATCTTGCAGGATTCCATGGTGCATGCCTTCCATTTTCAAAGGAAAGAATGCCTCCCTCAATGCCTGGGTGCCTGGGAAGAATGGTCAAAATGGAAAGAACCCCCTAAATGAATTGAATTTCCCACATATAACTGTATGCACCAAGATTGACACATGGCTCTCTTGGAGCTCATTTCTCTCCACTTGGGATTCATTCCCTCTTCCATGAGACTTAGGATAAAACAATTATCCTCACCTTAGTCTTTAGGAAAATATAATATGATATTCTCTTGGGGTTAAGTCCTCAAGCTTAGCCCTTTTCCCCCTAGTCTCTTAGCCCTCCCTTTCCCTACCTAGTGGATTTTAGTACCCTGTAATGCTTTCTTCGTGGTCGGTCTACATGTAGTGATGTGCTTTTTATTTTAATGATATGCATAATTACATATACAAAAATAGGCTCACCGGCCTTAAGTGATCCAAGCTCTCCGACCTAATATTCACATAAGCCTCCCAATTTATAAACTCTTGGCTCACTAGCCTATAAACAAAATTACATTTCAACAGGGGCTCAACCTTGGGGTATTACAACCTCTAAGGTTTGTTGGTTTTCCTGGTTAAGGGTTTCCAAGGTAAATCTCTATGTATTGTATGGGCCATTTTTCTTTCTATTTTGCTTAAAAACATGTATGCATTATTTCACTTCAAAGGTTTAAAACTTACACCTGATTGATTGGTTCACAAGTCAAAGAAAAATGGCGTAGGACATATGGGTGCACTGAAGGTGATCAAAGTTGACTATGTCTTCCTCATTCCAAGGGAGTTAGTTATACTTTGGGTTATATATAGATAATCCTATGGACTAGTCTATAAGTGGTGATACATGAAACTTTTTGGTGATTGTGAGTTATCCATTGTATGTTAATCTATTATGGCTCGTGCTTAAATGTTGTAATGGCGTGTTTAGACACAACCTCTTCTTGGAATTCATTATTACTAACTTTTATAATTCTCTAGTTCTCCAACAAAATCCCTTTAATCTATGCTTGCTACACATAAATGGATGTTTTGTTCCAATAAATTATGTGACATTAGCTTGAAAGTGGATACTCAATAGTTGAAAAAACGGATATCATGTCTTTTATCGCCTAGATCTCCTTATTTTTTATTTGTTCCCTACTTTCTATTCCCTTTGATATTGTGTTAAATATGCATATATCTTAACATTAAGCATGAGCATTAATGGAAGCTATGCATTAATTGTTGTCATTACACAAGCAATAATCATCCTGATCCAATGACACATGGACCAAAAATGTTGATGAAGCACTTATCAGTAACATGATTAACAAACAATTATGTAACATAGCTAATAAAAAGTCCTTGATTGATGCATATTATGTTCTTTGATTACCATGCATTTGATTCTTACAAATGGATACTTTTACTACATTCACACATTTGAAATTCCATTGAGAGAAACCATTTATGGATCATCCATAATGAGCAATAAAAAACACCATAATCAAACTATCACAATAAACAAATTCACTTCAACAAGGTCCTTAGGAGTGAGAGGGATTTGAAATAATCACACCATCAAGGTACAAAGAAGTCAAAGGAGATGCAAAGATCATCAAACCCAAGCTACAATTAAAATCAAAGAAGAGGTCAACAATCCATCTGGATGTAAGCATTCAAGTCCAATTCATGTAATAGAGTCAATCACATGAAATCATTTGTGATCATTAATTGCATCAAAAGACTGAGTCACAAAGAAATGTAAGATATGATCAATGAAACTTAGAAAAAAATCTAGGGCTCCCCAATCCCTAGGGGCTTGAGGTCTATTGAGGGAATCAACACTAGCACCCAATAACAAATTCATAGGGATATGGAAAAGTTCATTTCACCACTTTCGTTGGCTCTTTATTACATTAGGTTATTCTTATGTACCAAATATAACACTAAAAATAAAAGGAAGCATTGTACAAATGCACACTTTCATCACACCCCCACCCTTAATACCTCAAAATTATACACAATGCACATATAGTTCTCAAGAGAAACATAAACACTATATAAGTACCTCAAAATTAATTTCATTACTATTTCATGCATGGAATATGAGTCTCCTTAGAAATAGGAGTTGTTATTAATTCCTAATTAGTACATGGGGATACATATTTTGAATTCTCATCCTCCTTCATATGAATTATATCAATGTCATTTTCTTAATATATAGGGAAACACGTCACAAGAGGAGAAAGACATTGAACAAGTTATAATATTTCATATAGGACCATCCCTATTGAAATTATTTCATAAATGAATACCTTATTTTTTAAGTTATATGTATGATATGATTCTTGTTACTACAAATGGAAACCTTTACACAATTTTTGTGTTTTTTTCTTTCCTCCCTTCCTTGGTATCATGTTCCTTGACTAGGAATAGCAACCAAACCTTAATTTGACACAACCTTCCAAGCCTTTATTATTGCATAAGTTGTGAGAACACTAAATGTAAAATATTATCATCCACAATTTAAATGAGGGTGAGGGTGGGGGTGGGGGGATTTATTAGAAAAAACATGTATATAATATACATTTTTTTCTCTAATAAATTCCCCCACCCCCACCCCCACCCCCATATATGAGGGTGGTGGGATTTATTAGATAAAATATGTATATTAACCCTCATATACGAGGGTGGGGGTGGGGGGATTTATTAGAGAAAATATGTATAAAATATACATGTTTTCTATAATAAATCCTCCCACCCCTATATATGAGGGTGAGGGTGAGGGTGGGGGTGGGGGGATTTATTAGAGAAAACATGTATATTATATACATGTTTTCTCTAATAAATCTCCCCACTCCCACCCTCACCCTCATAATATACATGTTTTCTCTAATAAATCCCCCCACCCCCACCTTCATATATGAGGGTATATACATGTTTTCTCTAATAAATCCCCCCACCCCCACCTTCATATATGAGGGTATATACATGTTTTCTCTAATAAATCCCCCCACCCCCACTCTCATATTATATACATGTTTTCTATAATAATTCCCCCCACCTCCACCCTCATATATGAGGGTGGGGGTGGGTGTATATACATGAATTCTCTAATAAATCCCACCCAACACATATATGAGGGTGGGGGTGGGAGGGTTTATTAGAGAAAACATGTATATAATATAGATGTTTTCTCTAATAAATCCCACCCTCATATATGAGAGTGGGTGTGGGGGGATTTATTAGAGAAAACATGTATATTAAACATGTATATAATATACATGTTTTCTCTAATAAATCCCCCCACCCCCACCCTCATATATGAGGG
>ML785673.1:41106-60998 GCA_009831015.1 Picea engelmannii | reverse complement strand
AAAAGAAATGTTGGAAAAGAAATGTTCATAAATGGTATATGAGACGAAAAATGGAATGTTGGTAGTGGAAAAGTGGAGTGATGATAGTGAATAAAGTCCCCTACCCCCCAAATTAACTTGTTGAATGTCCTCATGCAACGTGGCATAAGTCATAGAAGTGAAAAGGAAAGGGAACTGGGTGAGGGATTTTTCCAAATTATTCATTGCTAGCAGTTGAGGAATAACATGATTAAAGTTTAAAAGATAACATACCTCCACTTACCCAAAATGTTGATGAACCATGCAATAGGAATATGGCTGATGCAACTGCTAGAGCATGGAAGATGTCACTACTGCAGGATCATATGGAAAGTGACTGCTGCTGTAGCGGCGACTGCTGTCTACTGGATCAAAGAATGTGAAGTGGAGGACTATGAACTGCTGCTGAATGAATCATGGAAAAGAGAAAGTATGAAAGTGGAACTATGGTACTCTCATATGGATGAATTCATGCTATTGTAATTGTTGATAGAGTCATGAAAAGTGTATAGTCTTCACCCGCTGCTAAACTTGATGGTACAATTCCAATCATGCGAATGAATGTGTCGATGTCGAGCATGAAAATAAGTCATTGGATTACCGACCAATGATGAATGTCATTAACCAATGCGAGGAAACTCATCATTGATGTCAATGAGTGCCAAGGTACCCGAGTACATATTGCAAAGTGTGAATGAATGAGTTGATGTCGAGCCACTTGCAAGATCTGACGATCAAGGGAGATTTATGTATTCCCATGATTTTCAGTGAGAGAACTTGCCATTAAGGCATGCAAGCCTCCAGGTACTCAAAATGGAATCTAGTCTATATCCCAGATAAGGTGTTAAGGTCGATGGGGCAAGACTTGTTGAAAGGTGGGCCTTAAGGAATCCCACATCAGTCAACGCGAGTTTTGATAAAAAGAGTTGTAGGACTATAAATGAAAAGATCTCAGTAGTAACAATGTGTATGGCAAGGCAATGTAGTCATGGAAAAGGAACTGGATAGCTTTATTGACAAGGAAAACCAAACTTAAAAAACTAAAGAGATGTATGCGACTCAAAAAGATAGGCATGTGCGAAGTCATGAAGTATAATTCAATGGAAGATGGACTTCAACACAGGGATGAACAATCTACTTTGAAGGAGAACTGGAGGAAGACATTCATAACACAAGTGGGTTTATGAAAATGTTTCTATGTAACTGCAAACACCATGATGTGTAAGACAAGAATCAAATCCTTCAAGCAATCAAGAAAGCACGTCTTTTGTTCAAAAGTTTTTGTGACTTTTTTGAAAATCATTTCAGCAGTAAGAGGCGATTGGCAGTGCACATAAAAAAAAAACTTAGTACAACTCCTGCATGAAAACTTGTGAGATGTCCGAAAATATAACATGCAAAAAGAAGTATAAATGTGACAAAGTAAAAATGCGTTTTTATACCTCTTTTCATGGTCTTTGCGGGTGCATTTGTTTCATCGTTGATTGCTTGCTTAATGTAAAATCGAAAAAACATGTTTCCATTTGTTTTCAAGAATTTATAAAAACGCCCATTGGCATTGTTATTTGTTTTTGTTGTTTTAATGTTTATATATATATATATATATATATATATATATATATTTATTTCTTCACATTTTTTTATTTTTTATTGTTATATATATTTTTATAATAAAACAAAAGGAATAAAAACAAACTTTGATAATAAACAAATTTTTTGTTATTATAAAAAAAGAAAATTCTTTATAATAAAACAATTTTTTTTGTTATTATAATTGTTTTATAATAAAAAAAAAGAATAATAATAAAAAAAACAAATAAAAGAAAAAGAATAAAACAAAACAAACAAGTTAACTTTCATATACTTGTAGCGCAGGCCACCATGAATGCTCTAGAAGTTTGTGTCACCCGAACATCGTAAGTCTGGGATTTTTTGTCCATTTGCCAAAGTTCTTTGCACAAGTAAGCATTGATTGGCTGCTAACATGCCAAAAAAATAGTTGCCACACCAAACTTCACATGCAGAGATTCTATGTGAAATCCTCTGAGTTCAGCTGCAACAAAAAGCAATCCAAGTAGCATCATAGATATACTAGAATATTGCAAATATACATGGATCTGAAACCAACCATCGTGTTTCAAATATCTTTCTACTAATACTCCTCGTCTGGGGCCATGAACAAATTTCCTTTCACTTCTTATGGTGGGATGCATGCTTCTTCCAATTGCATATATTCCCCATTTTTCGTAGTTGTTATTGGCTACGTGCATGTACCCATATTGACACCTTGACATCCTTTGCGTGAGGCCTGGTCCGAAGTGGTTGTATACAATGGTTACTTGCATAGTCAAATAGTGTCTGATAATTCCTATATTGAGCTTCTTCTTCCTCCACCGTGGCGTAATGAAAATCATCTCCTAAAGGCATAAGAAGTGTATTTGTTTTGTACAAGATAGACTTCTTTTTTGTACTGATCCAAGAGCTTCAAGGCTCTTTCTTGCACATTCATAGAAGTAGTCTCAACTGGATTGTATCCCCATGGGAAAGCTCCATATCCAAAACTAGGCATCCTACCAAAGTCAAACTGACAGCATATATCAGGCTCTGGTCTACATGTATGTGGCTAGTCATAAGAATAGAAGGGAATCATATGGATAAAAGTATCAGTATTTTCGTCTCTGTCCCAACTTTGCTGCCACATAAACTCCAGCTTCCCTCCTTGCAACCTCAGATGATTCAAGTTTCAAGTTCATTTCCTTCTCACGATGCAAAAGTCTATCCCTTTCAACTTGCAAGGTTTCAACTTCAGACTGATAACGATCCACTTCAACTTTCATGCATTTGAAGTTGGTCGTTCAGTAAAAGGTAGGGTCTAGATGACAGATGACACACCACTCAGAGTTGCTTGAACTTGGACTTTTTGGCACAAATTTAGACAAAGGCAAAGAATAAATCAAATCTGGGGAAAGACCTCTACTCTCGGTCATTAATGCCAGCCAAAGCTATCATTTGAGCTGTCAATAAACAATCTTCATCTTCCTGAAGTGCCCTGACATATGCTTCATCAATTTCAAATAAAGATGCATCGACCTCTTAATGGTCACCATCAACCAATGCTTCCCTTTCAAAGTCATCGACATTAGCATCAACCTCATCTTCATTCTCACCACTATCATCTATATAATATTCGTGATCATAATTTCCATTTCCAGAAGTCTCATAGTTACTAGATTCCGCATTCCTTCGAAGCAACATATATGCCATTTCCTGTTCTTGCAAAGCCCGTGCAAGGGACACGTTTGAATCTTCTGCATATCATCCCACTTGGTCACAATACCATGCTCGATTGGATATTTGAGAGATAGAATGCCACACTTTGATTGAGCTTCATCACCAACATATGCATCCTTCTGCCCCATACCAACCATGACGCCTGTGTGCCTTGGTCTACCAATAATACTGGGAAAAACTACACGAGCAACATCATCCCTCGTAAATCCTTCCTTAACCATACCAGATCCATTGTATGTCAACTTGTAAAAAAAGACGAAGCCAAAGTTTTCATATGGAGAGGATCTCTTCTGAGCTGTACATGCACCATTTTAGGGATGACATGTACTTTTTATTTCTTATAGAGGGATTTCCATTTACCCAATAATCCAAACACAACAACCGTCGCCCCATTCTGCCATCCTCGAGGTAGCCCAACAGAAAGAACATTGGCATATAAGAAAATGAAAGAAAACGACCTGTTGCACATGGTTGGAACTGCCACCCTAATATATCATGACGGTATGGAAATATTGCCGAAAAATCTTCATTGATTTCCATCAACAAAACTGCCAGATAATTGCCAATATCACACAACCAACTGTACAGATGTGTTGGCTTGGAACTATAGATGCGGGTTGTTTGAATAAAATCTCTGGCAAAAAAAATCTTTATTCAGATGAACGTCCAAGTGGATCCCCTATGACAGAAATTGCATTAGATGATATTCATTCATTGTTGCAACTTGTGATCACTAAAAATAAGTAACTACCTCCATCTCTCTTGGATAGTGTTAACACATAGTTATTAGAGAACTCACACGTAGGCATAGGATGCTGAGATTCCTCCTGAGTGTCATAATTATATGCTTATGGTCTTGGACTTTCGCTCTGTTTCTTTCGGCTTTAAATTTTCTTTGTTTTTAGCAAAAAGTGAATACAAAAAATGTGCTCATAATGAAGATCGGTAGCAGATCCAACTCACTAAGTTGCAGTTCCATCCAAAAAAACTCCAGCAAATACCGTGAGTGAGGCATCAATTCCAAGTAAAGTAAAAACAGATGCATCCAAGAGAACTTGAAAGGATAAGTTTGTTTCTTAGCGAGTGAAAATGGCATCATCAGTTACATAGTAAGTATAAGATCCTGTAGCAAAGCAGAAGCGAAGGAAGCAGTTTACCCCATCCATAAAGCATCAAATACTGGGTACAAAGGTAGAGGTGATATGGAAAATATTTGTCTTTCTATAACAGGTTTAGAATTTGCAAATTGCTTATTTGTTTGATCAACTGTATGCATGGTTTCTATGCATTCTTGATATTTTTGTTTGATTGTAGGGTTATTTCTTACAGGATAAGGGGCGAGAGCAAGAACATGGTGTGCAAACCAAAAAAAATAAAATAAACTAGGCTGAAGTTTTAAAAATGAGATTGGATCTTGGGAGGGCTGTTGTGTGAGAGTTATCTGTCACCTGCCTCTTATCTTGCATAAATTTCATACCTTCTTATTCATTTTTTTTTTACATACTTACTAATTTTTATTTTCATATAGAAGCATGCGCAACCATTTCTTCTATTATAAAAAATAAAAAATTATCATGCAAGCTTTAAAAATTTATGAGAAAAAAATAAAATAAAAATAAAAGATTAGGCAAAATTTTTCATTTCGTTAATTAATTGATATTCTTGAGATCAACCAATTAGTCATCCTATGTTCTGATCCTCGCGATCACATGAAGCGCGGAGGAGAGCATACTTATTCTAGCAAAAATAAAAAACTTGTAAAATAAAACCCTACCTACACTATGCTAATTAGAAATGAGAGATTAGTTACGTATAATCAAACAACCAATGTAGCCATGCACACAACAGTAATAAAAATATGTTATCTTTAATTTCGGAATTGAGAGTTGGGAATATGTATGAGCGTGCAAAATTAGCTGTTGAAGTTCTAAATTAAAAAAATAAAGAGGATAACTAAGTGAAACTAACCTAGTACTTGCTTGAAACCAACATTCGATCAAGCTTTCGTAGGCATAATTTGTCTTACTCAGATCATGCGGCAGCTCCTTGCTGTCCTCCTTGACCTCTTGCGCGCCTAATGGTTCTTCATTAAATATGCAAGGTTATTAGTATGTTGATTCTTCGTTCGCCTCAGGAGGAGTGAATAATCTTTCGGCTGCTGTCAAGATCTCCTCCTCTAGAGAAGAGGAGACCCTGAATTTTGATAAGATCTGAGTAAGTTGTTCCAATATTAAATTCATTGTTAAATCATGTTAAAAAAAGGATTCTTACAGCACCCAAATCAAAATGAAAAACTTAAAAAAACACTCTTGCTAAAACATAAAAAAAATTACTCTTCACAGTTGCAAAAATTAAAATTTTCCTGATAGTTGGTAGGGACAGTGAGGAATCTACACTAAAGCAACTCTATGACCCTTAGAACCAACACATGTATATCACACTTGCAAAAATTTAAACTAATCTTGCGGAAATTGAAACTACTTTTACCTAATTGGTAGGGAGAACATCAGGAGTCTCCTCTCACGAGATTCTATGTCCCCTTACCAACACGTCTAGATCACACTTGTAGGAATTAAACACTCTTGCATAAATTGAAATTTGCAGAAATTGAAATTACTTCTACCTAGTTGGTAGGGAGAACATGAGTAGTCTCCTCTCATGAGCTTCTATGTCCCCTTACCAACATGTCTAGATCACACTTGCAGAAATTAAACACTCTTTCATAAATTGAAATTTGCAGAAATTGAAACTACTTTTACCTATTTGGTAGGGAGAACATGAGGAGTCTCCTCTCACGAGCTTCTATGACCCCTTACCAACACGTCTAGATCACACTTGCATGAATTGAAATGAAAAATAAACTAATACCTCAATCCATCGTGCTTCCCCGACAACGACACCAAAATGTTGGGCTCTAAAGATGTCCTAAAATATAACCTCTATGCATCATCCAAAGGTAGGCATTGGCACAAGTATTTTACTTTTCACCTACATAGGTTCTTACCTTCCGTTTTCAATACCCGTCCTCTAGAGATGCAACCCCTGCAAAGGGACAACAATTGTAACAAAAGGAACGAAAATTGTTCCGTTCAAATGAACAACACTACTTACAAAAGGAACAACAATCGTGACAAGGGAACAACAATCGTTATATTGGGCTGAACTAATGTTGTATTAATTGAGTTGTAGTACTTGCCCAACTATTTAATTTGTCAATCCGAGGTTCGTAAGCTAACGAAGCACACACAAAGTATATGCAAGATTGAAGCGGGACTAATCTAATCTAATGTTTAAGCAACAACTGAAATTGAATCATTAATCTAACACACGACTGAAATTGAATCATTAATCTAATGCAGAAAATTGAAACACACGACTTGGAATTGAATTAATCTAGTTGCGTAAATGAAATTACTCTAAGAATGGAAAATTGCGTAAATGGAATTAATCTAGAAATGGAGAACTACATGAAGGAAAAGAAAATACAACATGTGAAGAGTTGAATCACACAACAACATATGTGAGCTCACACCAATGAAGCAATCTTACATTATAATAATCAAATCAATCTTCATAACAAAATAATGAAAGCATGAAAACCAAATCCATGAATCAAAGCTAAGAATCCCTTCCTCTTTTGAATCCTAATGACTACTCTAATTCCATATTCTAATGGAATCCTCATGAAGAGAGAACACTCTCTTTTATACATGAGAGCCTTGAAGATAAGATAACCATCTCATTATTACAGATCCACTTTTCTCTCAACCTATTTCCCATTATTACAAAATATAATCCCTTCAAATCCTCACATATATCTCTCATATATCTTGGATAAGATATTCCAACCAAATCTCCATGATCTTCTCCTTGGGCTTGAATTATCTCCTGAAATCTTGAAATGGCAGAGGAAGTATTCGAGAAGTCCTTTTGAATTAATCCTTCACATATTCCTACACATTACAAAGCTCACACATTTTTGAGATATATATGAAAACATGTCGATTTTCTAACATTTAATCACAAATTCTCTTTTAATACTAAAATGAATAAAGTGGAAACCCAAGTATATTTATGGAAATGATATCGTGAAAGGTTAATGGGGCAATGAAATGTGAAGAATGATGAAGGGAAAGGTGGATGAAAATAGGATATTTCCGAGCCCCAACAATAGGCACATTCATACAAAAGGAATGCACACTTTTATATTATTTAGAATGATTAATGAGCTTAACAGTAAGACTAACCACCATGCCCATGTGGCTAAAGAGTTTTGTATGGATACATATTCAAACAAAATTTTAAAATAATAACCTTTCATATGTGGGAGGCAAGGTTGTTTGTTTAAGATTCAAAGGATAATAATGTTTAATGTATTTAAAGGTGGTTTGTGTAATGAAGTTTTATTTATTTCAAGGTGAAAATTGATTTAATACATTGTCCTACCTCAAGATATGGAAGGTTACTTTACACTCGTAATATAAGTTTTGTTAAGCAATTCATGCTAACCACAAGACCTGGCACTAAACTTATTATTATTATTTTTTTATTGTAACTTTGCTATGCAATTGGAATTCTTGTGGAAGGCATACATTCTTTACAAATTATCTTCAAGTATAAATAATCATGTAGTCAACTTAACGATAACTCTACGAAGTTTTCATTTTTTGGGGGGTCAAGTTTTTTACCCTGTTTTTAAAAATGGTGCTATCGGTAGCACCCCCCTCCATTTTTAGATGGTTTTTTGATATTTTAATTTTTTTCGATTCACAATGTTTCCACATTATTTTTTTAAATGCTTGTTTTTCATGTATTTTCAAACTTTTTTATTTTTTATTTTTTATTCAACTATGTTTTTAGTCATTTTTCCATGCTCCTTTCAATCTTATAATTATTTTTTTTCATTTACTTTTTTGAAATTAGGATTTTTCATGTAATTGTGTCTCCTTAATTAATTTATTGTTCCATACTTTTAAATTGTAATAAAAAACATCATTTTTAATACATTGTTCATTCTTACTTCAATACATAGAAAATAATTGTACTTAAATAACACTATTTTTGAATATTTAGAAAACAAATATAATTAAAATTTCTTTTCATAAATTAAAAACATAAAAAATTAAGAAAAAAAAAACAATTAAAATTAATGAAAAAAAAATCAAAAGCAAAAGCAAATTTATATAAAAAATAAAATAAAGAAAAACTTAAAAAACCAAATAGAAAAAAACACCAAAAA
The DNA here is from genome assembly GCA_009831015.1 of Picea engelmannii. Taxonomy (NCBI): domain Eukaryota; kingdom Viridiplantae; phylum Streptophyta; class Pinopsida; order Pinales; family Pinaceae; genus Picea; species Picea engelmannii. Next base: position 52,450 of record ML785673.1, on the reverse strand, counting down.
ATTAAAATTATTTATAAAAAATAAGAGAAAATGAAGAAAAAAAAAAGGTTAAATTTATGGCAAAAAAACACTTAAAAAAATTAAAAAACACAAAACACACACACACAATATATATATATATAAATTAAATTGTTTAATACAAAATTAAAAAAAAAAAAAAACTAAATAAAATAATTAAAAAAACCCAAAATTATATATAAAAAATAAATTACATTAAAAACCTTTAAAAACTAATTTAAATATTAAATTTTATTAAAAAAAATTTAAAAATTTAAAATAGTTTATATATATATTATATAAACTGTATATAGTTTATATAATATATATAAACTATATATATTTAGTTTATACATAGTTTATATAATATATATAAATATATATATATAGAAGTGAGAACCACGAGGCATCGCCTAAATCCCAGCGGGCCAAGTCATGGTCACGTGGGGCCATGCCTTGGCCCAAAAGAGCTAGAGCGATGCCCTATGACTCTCACTTCTATATATATTTATATATATTATATAAACTATATATATATTATATAAACTATATATAGTTTATATATATATATATATATAGTTTATATAATACATATAAATTATATATATTTAGTTTTTATATATTATATAAATTGGTTTGCCCCTTTTTGTGTATTTCCAGAGTGACTAGGACTCTTTTATCCCTTCATACAAGGCATGTTGTTATTCAAATATCTTAATATTCACATTCCCTAAAGTGTTTTCTACACTTTGAAATTAAAATTTAATAAATATTAAATTTTTAGTAGACGTCTTTGGTAAGTAGACTTTGAAATTAAAATTTCTAATTTAGTTAAAATTTATTTTGAAAATAAAATATGTTTTATTTATTTATTTATTTTTTTATTATAGTAAAAAAGGTTTGGATCCTATTGCATTAACTTTCAAACATACAAATACGCTTGGACTGCCAACTGTCTCGTCGAGTTAACGGAAACCGGGACAGTCAGCCTCCTATGCAGTCTATATCAAAAAACAGGCTGCCATCTGTCTTGCCTGGAGGAAACCAAGACATATGGCAACCCAGTGTATGAAATGGCTCCTTTAGTCTTCGAATTACAACATAATTAAACCCTGACAATACTAGAGCCCTAGATCTAATCAAAATGGAAGTTCTAACCAGAAACATTAACTGTAACAATTACCCGGTGGTCGCTGAGGTGTCCATGTCAGCATCTCCTCCTTGCTTTCCCGCTCTGGCTGGTAGCACAAAGGGTTGTGCACACGTTGGGAACCTTTGCCCTGGTGGCGTGTTGGAGTAAGCGTCATAAAGCATGTCAATGCATTGGCTGATTAGGATGGCATGGTGGATTTGGTCCTCCACCAGGTCCTCAATTCGAACATCAACTCCAGGTGCTCCAGTTGGAAGAATGGTGGTTGGACACGCCATGCTTCTTGCATGATGGATAGGGGACGTGGGATAGGAGCCATGCCACCCTCCCTCACCCAGCTATCCATCGACAGTGCAAATCCTAGTCAAATTGCCTCTACCTCACCTATCTCGTTCCTTCCCTATGGTCCCAAGTCCTCATCTAGGTTCCATGACCAATTCTGTCCTCTCTGAGCATTTCTGTCGTCAGTACCCAAGGAGAATTCACTTGCGTTTGATGTTGCCTTCGTGTCCATAGCTTCTGGAATTTCTTCTTCGGTGTAGCAAGTAGGGGGTTCCTCCATTTGGTCAGCCCCTCTGTGGCAGCTATGCGGTTTCCCTGTGGCCTCCATGGTAACCTCCCCTAGAAAGCAGGTTGGCGGATTTCGATTGTCGGGTACTGTAAAGAGGAGGTGTTCCGGAGGAGCCTGAATGGGTTCTTCTGAAAAAATTTCCTCCACATAGGCCATGGGAGGTGTACTGGGCTTCCTAGATTTGTAGACGAGCTGCGCCTGAGCTATGGAAAATGCTCATTCAAATCTCTGCTGTCGCTTCTGGTGAGCATCGAAGGCATACCAGGCAGCGCCCCTGTGGAGATTACCTCTTTCCCTCGGCATGTATATGAGCAGAACAATGACCAGAGTGACAATGGGGTTGCTATCACTGCACCAGAGCTCAGAAATGTCTGGCTTCTCCAGCTCAAACTCGAAATGAGTTTTTTCCCAGCCAAAATCGATGATATTCATGAGGATGGACATGGCAGGTTCTGCCATTAAGGCTACCTTCTTAGTCTTCTGTGCATCCAACCTCTTCACTTGTGTGGGAGGACTCATCCCATGGGCCTGGCTATGCGGGCTTGCTCCCATCCTTAATGGTGAGGGGATGGGAGTCGACGACCTATATTTAAGGCCCAGGCTGGCTCCATACCGCATGGCCTTGCTGTACGATGTGGCACCCCATCTGGGGTGAAAATAAAATATGTTAAGCATGATAATAATTAATTTTTAAAATGCAGTTTTGGTGAAATGTTTTTTTGATAAAAAATTACATTTATTTATGTATAATTTTATTTTAATAATTAGTTTTCTATAAATCTTACATTAAAAATTGTATATTGATGAAACATTTATATGTGAATTAATTGGTTTTGACTTTAATTTAGTTTAATATTAAAATTTGTTAAGCATTTTAGTATTTGCTAAATATTTTTCTATATATTTTGTAATATTAAAATTTGCTAAGCATTTTAATATTTGTTAAATATTGGCCCAAAGGGGTTGGATCCAATGGTGGAAAGTGAGGATTTTTTCACCGTTGTGCAAGGTTCAATTCCCGTGAGGGCCTAACCTGAAGCTGTGAGGGCCTAACCTGAAGCCATGGGGGTACCTTGAGGTAGTGGTAACTTGAAGCTGTGAGGGCCTAACCTAAAGCCATGAGGGTACCTTGAGGTAGTGGTAACCTAAAGCCATGAGGGCCTAACCTAAAGCCATGGAGGTACCTTGAGGTAGTGGTCGAACCCTGCAGGGGTGTATTCAATTTCTTAAATATTTTGTATTCAATTTTTTATTTATGTTTATTTTAAAATTATAATTTATTAAACATTAGATTTTCTTTAGTTTAGGGTTTTTTCTTTTTTCTTTTTAATTTTTTTTTTTTTAATTTTTAGTGTTTTCTAAATTTTTTCTTCTTTTATTTACTTTTGCAAAGATTTTTTTATTTATTTTTATTTATTTTTCAATGAAAATTTAAGAAAAAAAAGAAGAAGTTAATAAATAAATTTCAAAGTGACCATTTTGTATCCAATTTTGGGTTTGTTTTGGCATAGGGATCTATTGTCAAAACCACGGTTTCAATTAGTCGTAATTAGCCATAATTTTAACGTTTAGACTTTTTATTTTTTTTAGTTAGCGTCACTTTTTTTATTTAGGTGTTAATTTTAAGATTTTTCTGAGCTACTGTATGAGTTTTGAAGGCCATGCTTGAAAAATGTTGTAATTTTGACCCCGTTTGAAAAAGTGGTGATGCCGGTAGCACCACTTTTTGATTTGGGGGTTGATTTTCATGTTTTTTATGCAAAAATATGGCTTTTTTGGGCCAGAGTTCTCGTTTTGAGGTCACAGTTCTCATTAAGTTGGTAACTATGTTGACATGAATCTAAGTCATTTAGTGTAGATAAATGTGTTTACTTTCCTTGCACATAATGTTAGAAACAACATATCAAATAAATATGCATTGCCAAGATAGGAAGGGTGTGTGTCATGGACCTATAGTTTGTTTGAAATTTTCTTTGCAAACTTGAGTTCCTCCCAAGTTTGTTTCATCACCTGAGGTCATGCAACACTGATTTGCCTCAGTAATAGTAGCTTGGCCAACCTGCACCTACGACAACCAGACTATGCCTCTTTACTTAAGGTTTTATCATAAATTCACCTTATGCTACAATTTGTCAAATGTAACTAATTCCTACTCATCCAAGTTCATTCAACATTAGGAACACATCCAATTGTGGCCTTTAAAACATCCCAGTAGTACTTATACTTAAGTAATTATATAATACTTATGTATCACAATACATTGAGAGGACCATAACATTAATCCAAGTAAAGAGACCACTACACAAATGTATAGGTGGAATCCAATGAAAATGCCTTAAATTTATTATATGAAGAATGTTACATATATACAACAAGGGAGTTGCATCCTTATACTTGCAAATCTATTACAAATGTACAATGAGTCTAAGGTAACATTTTCTTATGCCTACTACCCAACAAACTTGCACAATCCAACCCCTAAAGAAACCATAGGCCTGCCTCCTACAAGTCTCGTCTTCTTCTTCTTCCCACTCATCCAATGCAATTTTCCCTATTATGTCAACCCTAAAATTAGCACAATCACAGATATCCTTTACACTATTGGTGAATAATGATGAATGATTGATGCCTTATCACCTTTTACACATCCACTGTTTATATAATACTTTTCCTGCACTTGCAAGCCCCTCCAAGCTAAGTGGACCCAAGTTCCCACATGACCAACTTCCATTATTCCCAATGGTGCCATTGTCCCCTTAATGACTCATCCACTAACCGTCCATTGGCCAATGGTGCTACACCCAAAGTGTCATGTGCCCAACAAGTGCACCCAAGTGCACTCAACAAGGGTGCATCCAACAAGTACATATAATGGATGTGTTCTCAACATATGTGTGCCCGATGGATGTGTTCCTAACAAGTGTGTCCCACAATTTTTCTCTATGGGTACTTGTGCATGAAGGCACTTATTCTATCCATCGAAACCCCCAAGAGTGGAATACCCAAATCCTTGGGTTTTTGTGTAGCCCAACCACCCAAGTTTATAAAATCCATTCAATTTATCTATGCCACTTTTCTATCATGCGTAGTGCATGCATCAGGATGATGTTTCCCATATAAATCCTTGTTGGCATGCAGTGGGAATACCTAAGGTTAATCATCAATATACCAACAAAACCCTTGTTGGCCCTCGACCAAGTTTTGAGGAAACATTGGTTGTGTTTGACCACTTTTTGGACTTTGATAGGCTGGTCGAAGATGGAACACCCAGGCGGAGCTGAGATCGTGGGATCTCACTTTTTTTGCGGCCTTGTGGACCGAGCAAAGGGTTTACTAGGGTTTATGTAATGGGTTAGGGGATGTCATCCTGTGGGTTTACTGATGATTAGGCCTTTTTGTACATGCATTAATAATTATCTAAGTGATGTAATAAGCGTAGGTGTTGGCTATGTAAACAATATGTTGTAAGTGTTAATGATGGCTTAGTGCAAGAGATTGTAAGTTGCTTTGTGCAGACATGCTGTGTAAAGTAAGGCTCTATGCTACCAAGGAGTTGGCTCTGTGCCTTGACCTTATTTTGGGAAGGAGGATCTGGCGCACAGATATCCTGTCCTCTACGGAGTTTGGCTCTGTGGCTTTGTGCACAAGAGAAGACGAATGTAAGAAGATTGAAGATTAATAAAGAAGAAGAAGAAGTTGGACGCAGCCCCACACTGGGGTGAACCATGTATATCCTGTGTCTTGATGTGATTTGTGCGATGTGATTCATGAGTTATGCTGTTTATTTGCTTATTGATGTGGTTATAATGTATGATAAATGCATATGATGTTTTTTCTTAGTTATTAAAGGTGATTGAATGCTAGATCTGAGCTAAGCTAGGTGCTAAATGGTTGGAAGTGCTTGATATTTATTGTTACTGTGCTGTTTTGTAATAAGGGTTTACTGTGCGATGTGAATGAGAGACAAGAACTAATGCATATTGTTTTCTAAGTGCTCTACTAAGTGTTGTAATCACAGATCTGTGTCCCAGCTTGGTTGTAGACACCTGATTCCTGCAAACCCCCTGCCTCTACCTCGGGCAAGACTTCATCTGCTTCGTAGGTGTTGCCGAAAGGGCCGGTAGTTAGGGTTTTGTTGGTGTGCTTTTGAAGCGTTGAACCCTGGGTCTACCCATGTGCCAATAAATGGTTCCGTTTCCAGGACCTGAAACTGTGATTGTTGGGAATTGAAGAAAAGAGAAATATCCATGCGTAGATCTGTTGCTGTAGTGTGCAGTATTCTACTTAACTTGCGAAGCTATGTGCTAAGAAAGAAACCTGATCTGAAGAAAAGAGGCAAGATCTGAAAGCTTTGTGCTCTAGTAAGGGTAAGATAAGTGGAAATTTTTGCTTGGAAAATATGAATCTAGATACGTTTGATAGATTTTGTCCTAGTCTAAAAGCTAGGGCACAATTAGAAGAAAGAGTTGATCAGAATAAATTTGATAGAAATAGATAAAGACATGTTATTCCTATGCATAGAAAGAATTTTTGGACTAATAAGTGGATGTAGGAATCTAGAAAGAATTTTTGCAGATTGCAGGTCCATCACTGTGATCCCAGTGTGCAGTACAGGAAAGGTTGGGACTCATTTAAAAGAAAGAGAGGATTGACATTGTGTTATAACTGCAGAAGACCGAGACATCTTTCTAAGGAATTCCTTGGTACAGGTCCTATTTGTCTTTGTTGTAAAGCTATTGGTCATAAAGTTGAAGATTGTCCAAGAATGATTGCTAAAGTTGAAAAGATGAACACGAGACACAAAAACTATGAAGAAGGTCAAGAGACAAATGATATATTAAAGAATCATATAGAAAAAGAGTCAGAGACTATGTTAATATAGTTAAAAGAAGTAATGAATGATCACAGAGACATCAGTTTACCAGAGATCTTGAAAGAAAAACAACACATAGTTACAATAATAGAAGACTTCGACGTAGACTGTGTATTGGATGAAGAAACACACGTGAATATTATGCCAGAAAGAACTTGGGAAATTTTGGGAAATCCTTCTATGATACCTTCATTGGGAAGCATAGGATTGTTTAAAGGAAAGATGATAACCCTATGTGGAAGAGTTACTAATATACCTATGATTGCTCTTGAAACATCGACTGAAGAAGAATTTGAAGTCATTAAATTTGTTGAGAACAACGCCCCCTTTCCACTTTTGTTAGGAACGACTTGGATTGAGAAGGATCAGATCAGAAGGAAAGCAGAGGAAGAAGCTACAGAAAATAAAAAGAAAGAACTAAGGGACCTGATAACCAGAAAAATAGAGAGATTAATAGAAGAACAAGAGGATGAGTCGAAGCAACAGAGGGAAATAGAATTAGCTGTCGAGGTTGAAAGAACTCAAAAAAGATTGAAGGAACTATCCATGCAAGAAAGAAGTATAACTGCCCTGAAAATCGTAAGAGAAGGGACATTAAACTCAAAATTTGTAAGAGCACATCAACAACGCGAAGTCACTTTACTAAGAGAATATAAGAATAAGAATAGAAAGAGGAATCTAGAGACTCAGATCACAAAAAAAAAGTCCAGGAAGCTCAGTAAGAAGAAAACCAAGCTAGAAAAACTACAAGAAGCTCCAGAAAAGACTTCGCAGGAGGAAGATCTGTAGAACTTGAACCTCGTTGGAATAACAGAACCATGTAGAATGGGACTTCACCACGACGAATCTATATGACCGTTGGAGGTGCCCCGACCATTAGAATAACACTCCAGAATGACTAGAAACACAGTTACTGACGGAAATTCTGCCGTTGGATCGTTGAGACCGCGCCATAACGAATGTATTTTCATTGATGGACACATTCCTTCCTGTTGGAGGAATCCGTTACGACGTTTTCTTATTTAACCCATCGGATTCTGCACTGAGACCACTTTTTTCCACCCGTGATTATCCAAGCTAACAGAGAATTGATTGCATATCGTGCTGTGATTTCTAGACCTCGCTATCTGTTTGATTACCTCGCTTGTCTGTTCTCCTACCCGATCTATTTGGTTACAAGTGTGAATGTTGGGTGAAGCTAGCGCGGTAGAGAAGTCTGTGGAGGAGATTCTAGTAGATCTCATGGTTGAGAAATTTATGTCTATAGGGATACATACATCGTCGACTAGGGGACTGGAAGAATCCCCCTCGACCAGACGTCGTTCTAGTCATACTATTGCGAAGAGAAGCAAGCATCGTGATGATCTGGCTAACGCGAAGCAGATCCCGTCGGTCTTGCCAGATTATATACTACCTTTGGCTGGTGCGGTTACCCATGACAGTATCCCACGTGACTTCGAGTACACATTGATCACTGCATACATCCTGAAGGGGATACGCGTAGTTGGACCCCATTTAGGACAGATCCTAGCTTAGAAGAACAACGACTTTAACCTCAGAGACAGGTAGAACTACGCGATGCTCGTGCCACATAGGTATTTGATGAAGATGACTAGGAAGAAGCCGTGCATAGTCTCCCAGCCATGGATTAAGGAGCTCGCACAGTCAACGAGACTAAACATGATGAACATCCCTCACTTTGGCTGACATCAGGAAGTTAACGCCTACGTTAAAATCCTCTTGTCATGCTATCACAGAGGATATCCATGTCTCAACAAGCGCATTACTGTGGATCCGATGCTGATCCACCTGATCACAGGACTGAGCATGTAGGGACTAGACCCTCAATGATTCTACATAGGGAAGGCTTCAGATCGCTCCCTAGTATAGCGCATAAAGGATGATTATGACGATGTAGGAAAATGAAAGCGAGGCTACAAGGTAGCCTCCATCCAATATGGCGCAGTGTGCCTATCTTATCAACTTATAGCTGGCAAGATCGTCAGAAATAATCGTCTGATACAGGTCATTGGGTTCATAGTAGACCTTGCAGGGAAGTGCGTAGAAGGAATGCAAATGAACTGAGCGAGTTACCTCGTCAACGAGCTTAAAAGCGACTACCGCGAAGCATAGGATCAGGGGTATGAATTCCATTTTAGCTGGTTACTGGTATTAATTGCATTTGTCTCTTAGCAGATGCTCAAAGGAGCGACATTTATAGAAGTTGAGCCATCGAAGCCATTGGCCGCAAGGTTCTCCACCTTGTGGTATACAAATGACATGTCGAAGCAGTGTTAGTTGAACGCTGTCTTCCATGCCTACTACTAGCAGCTAAAGCGCGCTATTGAGGCATTTCCATGCATGACCCCAAACACATTGCACCAGTATAGACCGCTATCGAAGTTCCGTGCATATCGACACTTTATCTATATCATTGCATGTAGGGATGAGAGAAAGGAGGATCTACAGTCCTACTATAAGCTGACTGATGAAGACATGGAGGAGATCACCAAAGAATGGCCAGTAGAGTTCCTTGTACCGGTGGAAGATGCAGAACTCTCCAAACCTAACATCATCGGAAGTCCCTTGGTCACCCAGGTCGAGCATGTTGGGCAGAGAAGTGCAAAGAAAAATAAGAAAAAGGAGGAAGTGAAGAACATAGAAACCGATGAGGAGGACAATGCCTCAGAGGAAAGTAGACCCGAATCACCTACAAGAGGAGGAGGAGGCGAAGTGAATCAAGAATAAGGATGGGAAGAAGGAGATAATCAAGACAAAGGTGAAGTTACACTGCCGAAGGATCCCCCTACTGAGGCAGAAACATCGAAGAAAATGAAGGTTTCTCCGCAGAAACCCTCAGCAAGAAAGAAGACTTGCGCCAATCAGCCTCAGTCGAAGAATGTTCTCACATAGGATGATGTCAGTCTAATCATCGCAGTCATGGAGGACGCTTCAGAGGTTATCTTGCAGAGACATGGAGTGAAGCAGGAGACAATGTGTAAATTCCTAGAGGTTGACAAGAGGTAGAAGAAATTTATCAGAGGTAACTTTATCCAACCACTTCGAAACTGGGATCTAGCCCTGTCAGTTTCAGAGAGGGATCTCTCTGTAAGATTTAGATATGTTTCAGGTTTCATATATAAGGCTAGTTAAATAAATAGGACTATGTTGTTTGTTTTATAAAAATGGATGAAATATTTCTTACACATCCATTGGACTATGGGGTTTGTGTTAAGGTTTGAGATCGGAGAACAACTTTTATTAAGTTTCTTCATAGGGCAGGATAATGAAAATGTTGGATCTTTGAGAATTAAAGTGATGGATAACAGAAATAGATGAGATAATCAACTATAATAAATAAGCATTCAAGAATTTATTTATCACAATATCAGAAGACAAACATTTAGATCTTCAAAATCCAGAAACAGAGTATACAAAGATAAATTCTGCAACTTTAACTTCTTTTAAATGTTTATATATAGAAATCAAAATGATAACTAAGTAATATAAACCATTTAATGAAGAGGAGTAAACATCACCAACACTAACATGTAGGAATCCTGTGAATCATCCTTTTTATTACTGATAGATCTCTTCAAAAAGATTACAGTTTACAACTTGCTTGGGCGTAAAGATCAACTCTCAATACTTCGAAGTCTGAAGTATTTATAGAAAAAATTACAATTCGGTCCTGTCATTAATGATCAGGACATGGTAGAATCCAAATCTAACTAACTACATAAAAAAATACAGAATTGCAGGACATGCTAATGATCTATCTAATTCTTTGTGCTAATTTCGGGGAAAGTTGTTGGTGAGTCATCAACTTGAATTTGAATGCTCTGCGTGTTGACTTGGACGTACATATCATCTTCTAGTCGATCAAGTCACACAGGTCTTCCCATCTCTGCTGATTGGGAATAATAACTTTGAGCAGCCTTCGGTATACCTCATCCATCTATGTGTACTTAGCGAAGGTGGGATTGGTGATGAAAATATACTTTATCTCGTGCTGAATACTCAGGTATAATATTAGAGTTTCCAAGAAGGCTTTGCCCATGATGCTGCCTTGTATGCCTACAAACTTGGACCCGTCCTTTGCCACTCTGAGGATCTTTTTCTTTTAGTCTGAGAGAGTAATCAACTTGTTATTGATCAAAAATAAACTTGGAATACCTTTCTTCTGCAAAGAGTTGGCCTTGATGAAAAACCTCTGTACCGCAACATCCATCGTATGAACTCTCTCCTCGAGTTGTAGCATTAACCCCCTCTTGGTCAAGACTTTGCAGGGCTTCCATCTCTTCTTTTGATTTAGAATTTAAGAATTTGATGATGTCGTTTGCCTCTGTAGGCATTTCTCCCAATTCACCCTTTATCCTGTCAATGGCCTATCTGGATCTCTACACTAGCTCATGCTGTTCAAACATAATTTGTATCAAGGGCCATATATTTGTCACTGATTGATAGATGTCCATCCAAATATTTTCTTTAGCCTCTAAAAGTGTCTTAGCCATGACTATTTCCCTCTGCAGCTGTTGCAGTTCCTATTTGAGCCTCTCTGATTTATGCATCTCAGTGTTGTAGCTGGCCTAGAATGTGGACTTTAGCTTTTGGAGATTTTGAATCTCTTCATGCATTTTTCTAATTTCTTCTCCTTGCAGAGTCATGTCTTCCATCACTTTTGCCAATTTCTCTGCTGCATCTAGAGCTATTGCTAAGGTTGCTGCTGGAATTTCCCCTATAGTGGCTGATG
>ML785672.1:306517-329769 GCA_009831015.1 Picea engelmannii | reverse complement strand
ATCATACAGATGGAAGTTTATTGAAGTGTGCAACAAATCAAGGTTGAGGAAACTCAAATCAAATTGGCATCGCTTCGTCTTGCAGGCACAACACTCATCTGGTGGCAGAGTAAGTTGCAAAATGGCACACAACAAGTTGGTAATGTATTTCTATCATGGCAAGATTTTGTTTTTTCACTTAGAAAGCAATTTTATCCTTTGGGTTATAAAGAGAATGCTTTAATTGAATGGCAAGGTCTTAAACTAAGAAATGGACAAACAATGCAAGAATACACAGATGAATTTTGTAAGATGGAATTGATGTTAAATATTTCATTACATACCCAAGAAATTCTTATGAAGTATATAGGAGGTTTACCTGCACATATTCATAACATTGTATTTATGTTTGGACCTACTAATCTTGATGAGGTTTTTGTTCAAGCAACATACATTGAAGCATGGAAAACAAGAGTTGGTGTATCAGGGGAATCGTCTTCAAGGAAAGAGGACAAAAGAAAGGGGAATGACAAGAAAGCAAATTCAACAACAAGAAGGGAAGAGAAGCTCTCTTATAAGCATTGCAAGAAAGAAGGGCATGATGATGACCATTGTTGGCAATTGCATTCCGAGAAGAGACCAAAGTGGTTCAAAGAAAAGAAAGGGAGGTAAACAACTGCAGCAACAACATGACCAACCAACTTGGGATATGATTCAGGTGATGAGAATAAGATCACAACAGTTGGTTTGACAGGTAAAATTGGTGATAGATATGATTCTAAATGCAAGTTGTTTCACATAAGGTGATAATGAAACATAATAAGATCGATACATTGATAGATAGTGGATCTCAATCTAACTTGATTTAAGAGGAAGTGGTTAAACAATTGGAATTAAACACTAAGATGCATCATAAACCTTACTCACTTACATGGATAAGCAATAATTATAAATTGCACATAACAAAACAATGCACTTTAAAGTTTGCAATTTCATCATATTTTATGGATGAGGTAACGTGTGATGTGGTGCCACTCAATGAATGTGGAATGGTCTTAGGCAATCCTTATTTGTATGATCGCAAAACAATCTTCTATAGGGAACATAATCAATATCACTTAACTAAAGAGGGCAATGAATATATTGTACATGCTCATCACTTAAAGGAAAAACAATATCTTCAAACAATGGAACAATTAAGGAAGACAACTTATGCAAGCAACTCACCTATAATTGTATCAAATCAAGCAATTGATCTTAAGCATGAACATGAGATGGTCATAGAATGGAAGGTCAATCATACTTTGCTTCAAGATAAGCTAATGTCGTGCAAGTACTTCAAACATATTAGCTCATTTGCAGTCGTATTTCTGATGTTAACGTTGCTAACATTTTCAACATGGATGGTAGTGTCTTCAGTAAGATGTGAAAGGGTACAAGTGGCTAACAATATGATGTCAATTGCCATGGTTGTTTTGCAATTGATCTTGATGAGACAGGTACACAGGACAGAGTTTAAAGACAAAGAACAAGTGGGGTGGCATATCCCGCATTTGATGACTGGTTAATACCCTTTTGGAGGACCAAAAGGTCTCAGTGGGGAGGCATGATCCAAAATGGATCTAGGAAGGCCTAAAAATCAAATTTTTTGGAATCAGACGAAATCAGTGTCATTGTGTTCGACTCGTCGTGTTGATTCTGACCATATAATAATTTTTGCAAATGAATGTTATATGCAAAAGATATCGCGTTCTGATTGATTTCCCAAACATGAAAAATGTCAACGAGTCGTACTGTTGACGCCAACAGTACGACAGGTCACATCATCATGCTGACGTGGTATCACCAAGAGGTGACACGTGTCACTCAAATTTGACGTTTTCAGGATGAGTTGGCACTAGTACGTATTTGAAGCATGGCCTTGTACGGATGAAACGTGGAAGTTCGTACATGACGTGGCCCAATGACAGGATGACACGTGGAAATACGGATGATAGCTGGGTTGTACAGACACTGACGTGGCAGGGTGATTGGGCTTTACGGACGCTGATGTGGTAGGGTGACTGGGTTGTACGAATGTTGATGTGGAAGCTGACTGGATAGGTGACTGGGTTGTACGACGGTGACATGGTAGCTGACTGTGCATATTGATAGTGCGTTGATTGTACCTTGATTATGTGGTACGTATGAATCATGAGGCGACACATGGCTCAATTAGAGGGCACCATGTGGCACCCCATATTTTTCCAATATTGGCTAGTTCAAAAATATGTTATAGTCTCTGGTAGATTCAAACCCTTAACTTTCGAATGATCCAACGACTTCATGAAAGCGGGCGAACCGATCGGTCTACTATGGCTCTTGTTTAACCATACAACCAAAACACTATTTAAATTAGTTTAAAGCATTGGTTTATTGATAAGGCCCATTCAATGGGGGCCAGCGTGTGGCCACATGGCATCCCATGTGACCAGGAGCCCAGAGAAAAGGGGTTGTGCACCCAAATTTTTTCCAATGTGGGTTTTTTTCTATAGTTATTGGATTTTTATGATTGAAAGCCTGATTTTTGGTGATTTTTGCCCATTTTGGGGGGATCTGAAACCCGTTTTGAGGCCAGATCTTGGGAAGAAGTCTGGAGGTTAATGCCAAATCCAAATCTATATAAACTAGGGATTTTTGGCAACATTAATAGAGGTTCAAAACATGAGAAATGTTGAGGAATTTGAAAGCCAAAACCATTTTTATGCATAGAAGCCATTGAGGAGGGAAACTTTGCGGGCCAATTCCGGGAGCTACGCTCAACCGTTTTCAGTCCTGTCAGTTGTGTTGGATTCTTGAGGTCGAGAAGAATACATCCATACCATTTTGTAATCCTTTTGACACTTTTCTAATGTACTTTTGAATCATTGAAGAGAAATAATAAAGCCTCACCCACTGAGACAAAGGCCCAGAGACGTAGGCAATCTTGCCGAACTCCATTAACAACTTTGTTGTTATGGTTTGTTATTATTTGTACTTACATTCTGCTATGCATTTCTTATTATGGCTACTATAATATCTCATTAATTTCTTCTTCTTTCATCAATTCCTAATTGGTAAATGAACTCATGCTTAAAACTTAACAGATTCTTTAAAAGATCATTTCAGATCATGCATGAGCAATTTCGGACGTCCAAATCACTTCCTTCTAAGTAGAAGAGGATGAATAGTAAGAATACACTCTAGACCACTAAACGTTTTGGTCCTCAGGCCCAAAAATATTCAAAGTATCACCACAGAAATGTTGTCGAGCTGTTGCGACCATAAGTTGATGAGAGTGTTCCTTTAATCCAGATAATATTTGCAATGAGTGCTTGAGAGAGATAATCATAATATAATCTTTGTCAAATCGTGCTTTAATGCGGTTTAATGATAAATATCCTCGATCCCTTCGCTTATTAATGAAAATATTTATGGAACCTGCATGATGAGTTAGTAGCATTAAACCATGCTTAAATGCATATTGGGGAAATCACGAGGATGGTGGGGACGAATGAGAGCAATTAGGATTTGAGAATTTTTGTGACCCCTCCAACCCAGGAACCCGCAACACGTGGTTGAAAAAGGTCAAAAATAGGCTAATTGTTGTAATGTGGTTAGTCAGACTCAATATAGGAGAGATGGGATACTTAGGAGCTCAGTAAGTCCGATAGTCATAATGTAGATCACAGATTTTTGGGTGAAAAATGGATATCACGGAATTTGGAATATGAAAGCTTGAACCCACGAACCCACGACTACATAAATGGTTAAGTATAGAATAATACGGCGGTCGGTCAGACTCATGATATGGGAGTATGGATGGAGATGAATATTCACGAGTCCTCCAACTCGTGAACCTGCCGTTTTGAAAAATGACTAAGTATAGTAACTAGAAAGGGAAAAGAGAATGGAGAAAAGAAAAGGGGAAGTGAGGGTAGGTATAGAAAGGGAAAATAAATGGAAAAACGAAGTTGGGAAAATAGAAAAGGGGGGGATTTCGGAAGTGGAAAATTATCTCAACAATTGGCTCCAATTGTGGGATGATAACCCCTTGTGGGTTGTCAAAAATCCATAAACTTTATGACCAGGTGCTTCCGTCCATTGGGATATGGAGTCAAAGGTAGGAATATAGAAACTGAAAAATAAATTTATGTACAAGGAGAATGAGAAAGTTTTAGGTGAAGAAACCTTTAAAATGTTTCTCGTTGATAGACAACATCAATATTTTACCCTTCATGTCTTGGAGCATATATGAATTAAATTCTATGATCTTTTCAACAATGTAGTCCAATCCAGAGTGCTTTAAACTTTGTATGCATCGATGGTTTCTCCTTGGCCTTGTTCCAAAGTAACATCAGTTATCCATTTAGAAAATTATTTACAGTTGTACTATGATCAAAATATATTTTAATACTTCGTTGTCTCTGAGAAGTTCGTTTCAGGGATTTTCTTTGTTCTTCTTCCAATTTCAACAACCGGTTGATCCTCCTTTGGATAGGTAAACTATCTTTTGTATCTTCTGTATTAACCACAAAAGTCAAGACATTGCATCTGAGGCTAATTGAAATTTTCACTTCTTTCCCATAAACCAATGTATACAGGGACATCCTAGTGTTGTCCTTTGGAGTCATTATTCTTTCCCACAACGCATCAGTTAGCTTTAGATGCCAATTCCTTTGGTTATTGTCAATATTTTTCTTTAATATATGAACAAGTGTCTTATTTGTGGATTTTGCAAGACCATTGCCTTATGGATAATAATTTGATGACCCATGATAATTCCATATTCTCCACAGAACTCTATAAACTTCGACCTGATGAAAATCAAACCATTATCAGTGATAAATGTATCTGGGACATCGAATCTTGAAAAAATATTATCTTTAAGGAACTTTATTAACTCTTCAAAATCAACCCTTTTTAATGCCACTTCCTCTGGCCACTTTGTAAAATAATTTGTAGCAGTCATAATATACATGTGTCCCTTTCTTGAATTTGAATTTATTGGGCCGACGAAATCAAGTTTCCATTGAGAGAATGCGTGTTCTACAATTATGGGCTATAACGGCATCACAAATCTCTTCATTTTACCTGAAAAACTGTTGGCATGATACACACTTTCTTATTGTGGCATATGCATCTCTAAAGGTTGATGGCCAATAGAACCCAACTCTTATTATATTATGGGAGGTGCCAGTAGGTGAAAAGTCTTCACCACATATTCCTTCATGGAATTATCTCATTAATTATTGGGCTTGGTTTTCATCAACACATCGCAGTAGTATACCATCATAATTCTTCCTGAACAATATATCAACAATCAACACATATTGATTTTCCTTCATCTTCAATTTTCTTCGCTCTTTAGGATTCATGGTGACAGGAAACTTCCCGAACCTCAAGTAGAATACAATGTGTCTGTACCATTCCGAATCAACCAATGGTTCTCCTACTCAAATTGAAATCATTCCATCCACATAATCACTATTTGCGATGAGATTGTATAAACCTTGTCCTTTGACAACATTTAAAGGTTTAATTTCAATATCATATTATTTTATCTTTGCCAGCCAGTTAGCCCATTTTCCTTCTCTCAATTGTTGATTTAGAAGCATCTTTACTGGTGATGAGGGAACATAAGCAATAACATGAGAATTTAGTATGCACGTTCGAAAGTGTGCCACCGCTTTTACAAGATCCAAGGCTTGATTTTCCAGTAATGAATATCTCAATTCATAATCATGGAGTGTTTTTCTCATGAAAATGATTGGGAGTTATTCACCCTTGGTATTCCTTTGAGTAAGAACAGATGCAACAATTGTTTCTATGGAAAATGAATAGATGATGAAATCCCTTTGAAAATATGGACTGATGAGGATTGGTGTTATAGCAAGACTTGCCTCACCCTATGAAAACTTGCACATAAGGCCTTTTTCCATTTCCCTATGCAGACTTTGAAGTCCTTTTTTTCAAATCCCATAGCTAAAAACATTTTTTTACACATATATGTGCCCTACCTATTGTACAACATGTGTATACGCAGGTTGCACCACTACAGCCCACATACATCGGGTTTTTTTGCCCAAAATTAAAAAATGATGTCGGGTTTCCATGTCACATCACGATATCCATGATCCTTGACCTTCCATATACTAGAAACATTTTGACTCGACCCTTCAGTTCCACTTGAAGGCTACAAATGGGACAAATCTGAGCTATGGAAAAGAGGAGAATAATTCAACTTTGAGAGGAAATTTACTCTGGAGAAATTATTCACTTCATATTGAGTCTGCATCCCTTTGTTCTTTTAAGACTAAACACATGTTTCATCCCCCAAGCTCTTCCCTATTTGATTGAGAAACTCATTGTCTCTCTTATATGAGCTTGCCTTTGGTGGAGGATTGAAGTGGTGGATGCCTAGTGGTAAGGGACTTAGTTTCTCGGTTCCAAACCGTGTCGGCACGGAAGTTTGTAATCCATTCACTTATGTTGATTACATTTTAATAGAAATACTCTTTTCCCATCCAATTAATGTATTGCAATATTTGAATTATTATTCCATGGGTGTATTTGTTATGAATGTTGATGGATTGTGATATTGAATGTGATAAAATTATATATTATCACCATATGCTTGTGTTTCTTGGTTATTGAGGACAACTTGCAAGTGTATTGCTTTGAGTCAAGTGCTCAATGGTGGACTTGATTGAACATCTGGACGAGGTAGGCCTTTTATCTTTTCTTGCTAGCATATTTATTTATATAGCGTACCTGAGATTAGAGTTGATTTCTCCAGTCATTTCCGTCTGTTGTGGTTTACCCCTAGTCATAGAGAGATTTTCCTTGTAACATAATTGACGACCATACTGGAGATATAATCTTCTTTTTTGGGGTTTGGAGTGTTTTTCTCCTTAGATTGATCTCGTTTATATTGATTTTATTGTCATTTGTCTTCTTGACATCCTCTGTTCATTCTGAGTTTGAGTTTCTTATCCTTCTCCTTAGCCTAGCTGTGTTTTAACACATATACATAGTTTTTTTCCTGACAGTCGCGTACATACGCATGCTATCCTTCTGCAAGAGGCGTATATACGCACTTTTCCCCTAAACAGTCGCGTACATCACCCTTTGTTGCTTGGTTGCTGGTTTTGATGGTTGTTGGGTAGGTTTTGATGATTGTTGAGTCTTCTTGGGTCTCTGTTATGACTATTAAGTGTCTATGGAATGACAAGAAACCTTTCTTTGGTTGAATTTTTGGGCAATGTCTTTCTCATCATCCTTTTCATTTGATTGTCCTTTCATATTGGGTTGGTTGTTTTCTCCTTGATATCCTACTTGGTTTGTCTATGTTCACATACAATAGAGTTTTTTTTATCAAGTTGTTGTTCAGTCCTTGCATTTTCATTCTTTTATATTGAAAATACAAAAATATTAGGCATTTTACATTGTTGGCATTTGATCTTTTGAGTCTTTATCATTGATCTTAGTACATGTAAAGAAAGATTTCATTTTATTTGGAATTGCAGAACTAAATTGAGAATTGCATTTTGAAAAGTATATCATTTATTGGGAATTGAAGTTAGGACTTTGCATTGTATTCATATTCATTTATTTTACCTGTCGAGTCATAACATCACTAGTTTCATGACCGCACCTTTTTGAGTAAGCAAGGCCACTAAAAGTAACACTGATAATTTAAAATTGATTAGTAACGATTTTGTTTTTCTAGGGTGCACAAAATAGCTTAGGATTTAGAGCCTTGGAATAGGATTTTGTGAGTAAACTTCTCCAAGGCTATTAAAACAACATATGTGTCTAACTAAGGGAGTGGAGAAATCCATTGTATAATCTATAATATCTAGAGGCTCCGCTTACACCAGAGTTAAGAGCAAGGTTGTGTGAGGTTGGTTGAATGGATATACCCCTGATACCTTCTTAGCGTCAAATATATTTTTGGGGATCTATTCATATATGGGGATATTTCTAGTACCTTTACCTCTGTGAGAGGCGGTGCTTTCAAGGTTTTGGGCTTTGTTACCTTGCCCTTACAATGGACATGACTTATGATTGTTCTCTTGTGCATCCTTTATATTTTGGTTTCTTAGTTGCTTGAATTAGGTACCACATAGGTTACTTGCAGGGGTTAATCTATAGGTACCCTGGGTCAGATAAGTGTCGGAAAACACACAACCTTTATGGAGAATTACCGCTCTGGGGGGATTTGACCAACTGGTTTTTAAGCCCACGATGGCCCTTATAAGTGATTATGATACCTCTGATCTTTAGAAGGGAGTCCCAGGCCCCTCTTGAGTGAGGCATACCTACTTTATGGAGGGAGGCCCCTTTTAGCCACTTTACCCTGTTTATGTGCATATTGGCCTTTTGATTTTATTTTGGCGTGCTCTTTGATTATTAGTTGACCTTAGGATTTTATACCATTCCTTGAGTTTTCATTATCACGGATAGTGGAGTCCCTTTGAATCCCTCATTTAACGCTACCTCCCCCATGATATTCTTTCATTTCATGGGGACAAATTCATCTATGTTTCATAATGGTATGTAGAACTATGATACTCAGTCAGTACCTTGGGTATCTAATCATTTTTCGCATGGTATTCCAGACATGTCTTCACACTTACCACCCTCTGTATTGCCTCCTTATTTGCCCTCTCTGTTTGGTGGGAGTCATATCCCTCAAACAACTCTTACAGTAGGAGGTTGGAATCTTCCTTCCTACAAATCCACGTTTACAGGAGCAAGTGATCAAATGGGAGGTCATTCTACTTATTACACTCTATCCACCTATCCTTCTTCCACTATGACAGTTCCTACGAATGCTTTTCCCATGGCGGACCTCCATCTGTCCTCTGGTGTTTCATCCAGGGGGAGTTATTTTTATAGTATGGGAAACCCCCTTCACGAAGTTCCTTTGTCCGGGGGAAACATATATCCTCACATGAGTAACCCTTGTCATGTCGCTTACTCTTCTCAAGTGGAATCCTCGGTGTCAATTCCCTTACACCCCTTTATGAATCAATATAGAGGAGGATACCATCCTGCCGGAAAGGGAAATGGTGTATACTAGAACCCTTCTTGGCCTGCAATTTCCCAAATTCAGTATTTCCTGGAACCTTGGTCTCAAATGCCACAATCCACCACCGCCACAAGTCCGGTCATTGTAGGTCATACTGACATTATATCACCAACCTCTGCTAGTCATGTTGGAGATTAGTCAATGACCTCTGCAAGTCATGTTGAAGACCAACAACCAGTTGTTGCAAGTCATGATGGGGGAACAAGTCTAGTCATTGCTAGTCACACTGCACATACATGACCAACCTCTGCTAGTCATGTTGGGGATTCATCACCAACCTCTTCTAGTCATGTTGGATATTTTATACTAGCCTCTACAAGTCATGTTGGGAGCATGTCACCAGCCACTACCAGTCATGCTGGGGGAATTCATGCAATTGATAAGCCTATACATGTAATATGTAATCCCAAGTTACTTTGTAGGATTTGTGAAGGACATCACCTTACTTGTTTGTGCCCTACTATTGCTATGGTACCAAAAGAATGGTCCTTACCAGGGGGTCCTTCGGGTTCTGAATTGTCTTTGGCTTCCCAACCTTCTTTGGTTGATACAACAGTCATGTTGATGCAATCTTCAGCTAACACCTCTCTTCCTTTAGGGGCTGATGCATATTTTGACCTTGTTGTGTCGCATCCTATTCAACCAATGGTTGAAGAAGTGGTCTCGCTGATGCAACTTCCAGTCGATCCTGCTCTACTAGTTCTAGTTCTATACCTTCTATACCATGTCCTTAGCATCTCTAGTCCTACACCTTATGAACAAGAGAGAGTTTTACTCTCCCTCCAAGTCTTAGAGAGGTTCCCTTTGACTGGGATGGTCTTGTGGGGTATCAAATTCCTCCTCCTATGCCTTTTCTAGTAAGAGACATTCTTCGATATGTCGTTGAGAAGGTAACCTCCGCTAGCAATTTATCCTCCTCGACTTGGAGAGCTTTGGGTTTTCCCAAGATTGTGTCATATATTAATAAGTCGTTGACCTTTCATAGAAATCTGGCATGGGATCTTTAGCCTCCCCCATGACATGCCGCCTAGAAACCCCCCAACGAGTCTGATTTAAGCTCTTTTCCAACTCATTTAAAAAGCCAAAAAGATTGTCGAGTGAACTTGTCTCTTTCACACTCATAAATTGGATCTGAAAGGACATCTATTTGGTGCAAGTTTATCCCTTTTTCAAACCAAGTAGACTAAGATTATGAAAAAGGACATTTTTTGGAGTTAATTTGTAATTGCATCTCATACCCTTTCTTGAAGTATTGAGCCTATTGTCAATTCTCTCTTTTGCATTATAAGCCTCTCACCTCATAAATTTGGATCATCAACGAAGTAGAGCCTTGTTTATATCCTTTGTAGCTTGACACCCTATACCTAGGAGGAAACATTCCCCTGAATGTCCATCTCCCGTATGCACCTCCTTGCATTGAGCATAGGTATGTTCCACTGCTGGAACTAGTTTTCTTACTTGTGACACTCGTTTCCTCCTCTGTATCATAGCATTCATTTGACTATGAAAAAACAAAAAAATACGGGCTGGAAATGAATATTATCTTATATTGGCAGAAGTTGTGTCATCTTTGAACATAGCACAATTTTTTTTAGTCCACTTGTCATCAAAATTTTGGGTTTAGCATGACCTTAGGAAGTTGAGCTCATTACAGAGAGTTTAATCCCTCGACTGGTTACTCTTCCAGTCCCTATAAATATTTTGATTGATTCCTCCAACATCTCAAAGTTTCATCATTGAGTCTATGCTACCAAAGTCTTCCATATGTCTCATTCTCTTGTTCAAAGGATGTCTGTCAACCTTTATCGGCCATTCATCAAAACGCTTGAATTTCATGTCGGCCATACCCTCAGTGTGTCTCAAAATTACATGAATTTGTAGTCCTATTGTGCACCCTGGTCCTAATTTCCTCATTGGTAGGTAACCTTGAACCCAACAATTGACATTTCATCATTGGTCGATGACTGGGTGGTTTCCCTTGTGTTCAACGACAAGACATCTATTAACACATTGGGATTCGTGAAATGTCTTGGATTCCATTAGCCATATTGGTGGTTTCCTCGCTTTTGTCAACATTTTTCCTTATTGGTTGTTATTCAGAGGGTCTTTTTTGAGTACCACTTGCATCTGGTGCACACGAAAGATGCACAAGGTTGTTTGTTCGTGAACATGTTCTTCATATGATTTCCTCCAAATCATCAAGCTCCTACTTTGTACCTCATGTTGAATGATGAGAGATTCCTTGATTCTCTCCTTTTAGCAGGTCTCCTTCCATCGACTTCAGCTCATCTATTCTGGAGACAAGACCTAGAGTCCTATGAGTACTTAGAGGCTTGTAGTCATTAGTGGCAGGTTCTCTCGCCATCAATAGTTGGGAATACATCAATGTCTCTTGATCGATAGATTCTTCGAGTGTTTGACCCTGACACCTCTATTCACACTTGTAATAATTTACTTGGTGCCTTGATACCTACTTTCATTATCGGTAGGTTATCTCGCATTTGTTAACAGTATACCTCAATGATCGGTAATCAAACGATGTCTCATTTTGTTCATCCTCAACTCCTTTATTCACACAATGTAGACTTTCACCTTTGGTGGATTGTGTAGAATACTTCAAGACATTAGTTTATAGTCACAAATTTCTTGAGTTGTTGTTACCTTTCATTGGAACAGTACCTATGTGACTTTAGTGATCATGGGAGATCAGATTGTACTCCATTATATACAGATATCTTCAGATTAATTTTGAGACTGGTTTTACTAGGCCTTGTTCATGACTATGACATCCTTTGGCATGTAGCCACCTTTTTATTGCCTATTCATGGCCATGGACAACTCTTTGGTATATTTTCACATGGACCTGTAGTTTAATTGAAATTGGAATCCATGTGTGCAAAGTAAGTACAAATTGTAATGAGCAACTATTTCTTCCATCTGGGTCCCCATTACTCAACTTCTAGGTATTATACCGTATTTCTTCCATCATAGATACTCCTCTGACCTCACACATTAGGGGGCATATGTTATAGAAATATTTTCCTCACCCTATGCAAAATTCCAGAAAAAGGCCTTTTTCCATTTCCCTATGTAGACTTGAAGTCCCTTTTTGCAAATCCCAGAGCTAAAAAAATTATTTTTCTACATATACGTGCCCTACCTATTGTACAACATGCATATATGTAGGTTTCACCACTACATCCCATGTACATCGGGTTTTGTGCCCAAAATTAAAAAAATGGTGTCGTGTTTCCATGTCACGTCACAAGATCCATGATCCTTGACCTTCCATATACTGGAAATGTTCTGACTTGACTCTTCAGTCCCACTTGAAGGCTACAAATGGGTCAAATATGAGCTATGGAAGACAGGAGAATAATTCAACTTTGAGAGAAAAGTTACTCTGGAGAAATTATTCACTTCATATTGAGTCTGCATCCCTCTATCCTTTTAAGTCTGAACACATTGTTCATCCCCCAAGCTCTTCCATAATTGATTGAGAACCTCATTGTCTCTCTCATATGAGCTTGCCTTTGGTGGAGGATTGAAGTGGTGGAGGCCCAGCTGGAAGGGACTTAGTTTCTTGGTTCTGAACCATGCCGACACAGAAGTTTGTAATTCATTTACTTCTATTGATTACCTTTTAATAGAAATACTCTTTTATCATCCAATTAATATCTTGCAAATATTTGAATTGTTATTCGATGGGCCTATTTGTTATGAATTTTGATGGATTATGTTATTGAATGTGATAACATTATATATTATCACCATATGCTTGTGTTTATTGGTTGTTGAGGACAAGTTGCAGGTGTATTGATTTGATTCAAGTGTTCAATGGTGGAATTCATTGAATGTCTGAACAAGGTAGGCCTTTTTTCTTGTCTTTCTAGCATATTTTTTTAAATAGCATACATGATATTAGAGTTGATTTCTAGAGTCATTTCTGTCTGTTGTGGTTTACCCCTATCCAAAGAGATATTTTCCTTGTAACAACTAGAGCTGTGGTAATTGCTCTTTTAATATTATTGAAAGCGTCTTGGCTATCCGTTGTCCATTCAAACTTCTTCTCCTTTTTCAACAATAAATTGATCAGCTTTACAATACTTGCATCGTCAGGAAAGAACCTTCACACAAAATTGATCTTGCCAAAAAATGATTGAAGTCCTTTCTTGGATAACGGAGGGTTGATTTCATTTATTGATTTAACTCGGAAGGGATCTATATAAATCCCTTCCTTGCACAAAATATGACCGAATAGTTTTCCTTGAGTTACAGTGAATAAGCATTTCTTTGGATTTAGAGAGACACCATATAATCTACATCTTTCAAAAACGTTTCTCAAATGATGGATATGATCACCTCTTGTTTTTTAATGCACTATCAAGTCATCTTGATAGTCTTCCATGAATTTTCCTATCAAGCCACTAAATTCATGATCCATGTCCCTCCGGAATGTGGCTCCAACATTCTTCAAACCAAAGGGAATTCAAGCATATGCATATGTCTCCCAAGGTGTTATGAATTATGTCTTTTACCTATCTTCCTCAACCACCAAGACTTGGTTATATCCAGAAAACCCATCCAACATGGACATGTAGGATGATCCAGTGACTTGTTGGAGAAGGAACTCCATATTAGGTAAAGGAAAGTTATCATTTATGCTTTCTTTGTTAATATCTTTGAAATCGACACACATCCATATTTTCTCGGTCTTTTTACAATCACGGGATTTGAAATCCAATCGGAATGTCTAATGGGATAAATTATTTCGGCCTTAATTAATTTCTCCAATTCAATCTTTACCAGAGGTTTCAGTTTGAGGTTCATTAACCTTATTTTTTTCTTTACAGGATTTGCTTCTTCCCTCAAAGGAATGGTGTGCTGGAATATCGTTTTATCACAATCTTTCAAATCATCATAGGTCCATGCGAAGACATCAAGATATTCTTTAAACAATGCAACATATTGGTCAACTTATTCAATGTTACAATCAACTCCTAAGTTGACATATTTTGGGGAACTATCAGTTCCAATATTGAATTTTCTTGTTTCTTGTACTTTTTGAATTGAAACTTCTTCCAAGAGATTCTTAGAATGATCATCTTTCATGCAAAGAGACTCAGATTATATACAATATTTAGGGACAACAAACATGTGATTTTCTTCATCATCATCATCATTCAATTTTTTTTCCATTTGTTCATCATTCTCAAACACTTGCAAATATTCCATGTTATCGAGCACAGAAGGTCAGAATTCTCTTTCTACTTGAAAATAATTTTTTCTTTGTATATCGTCTGGGTTGGAAAATGAGGCCACCAAGGCCAATGAATCTGCCTTGTGATTCTTGTCCCTTGGAATGAAAGAAATGTTGAAGGAACTGAAAGGTTCCATCAATTTGTTAACTCTTTTGAAATATAACTTAAGTCTTTCCTTCTTGATTTTATACATATGGGTGACCTGATTGATCACCAACTCGGAGTCACCAGTCATAATTAGATTTTGTATTTTCATTTCTTGTGCAAGGATCATCCCTTGAATCAAGGCTTCATATTCTGCCTCATTATTAGTACATGAAAATTCCATTCTAATTGAATGTGGATGCACAATATTACTTGTACTCATAAGAAAAATTCCAACTCCACTCCTGGAATTTGAACAAGATCCATCAAATGACATCCTCCAATAGCCTTAAAACATACATTCTTGATTCTTCGTATCTTGAACTTTCTCTAGGCCTTCATTATGTTCCATGTCTAGGATAACATAGTTTCCAATCCTAACATTTATATAATCTTTCATTAATTCATTACCCTTCTTCTTGAAAGAGAAGGGTTTCCTAGGTTCATCTAGCACCTTAATCATTGCTCCTTATTTTCCTATAAGAATCATGCAACTTCCATCATTCATTATATATCCCTTGATCATGGATGTCCAATATCTTCCTAGCACAACTCTATATGCTAGAGGAAGGTGTACCACAATAATATTGAAAACTGTCATAATATGGGGGGATGTCATGATCCAATTTCATAATACTTGGTGAAACTCATGCCCAATGCCTCCATGACCACTAGTGGCATCATATTATTTTTTGTGCCAGTGTCAACTAAACAATTATGTAGTGCAACATCATGATTTTCAATTGAAATGTAAAAGGGAAGAATTTTACCTCTCAATTTGGTAGTTGACTGGTTCTAGCTTTGTTTTGGACTGGTAACAACAACTTATTCTCTTTCAGATGGATCGTCCAACAATTTCAAAAAAAAATCTATTTGTTGGGGATTATTCACCACTTCTATAAAAGGCAGAGTTATCCTTAATTTACTTAAGTCCTCTATGACATTATATGTCATCTAAGTGAAGTTTGACATCAAGTGTTTCCTTTTACTTCCAACATTATATGTTACTTTCTCATTTGTTTTTTCTTTTTTTGGTTTTCTTTTTCATATTCATTCTTATTCTTGGATCTATTTACAAATCCTCTTGTCTGGGTGAAATTTTCTTGAAAGTTGGGGTTGTTGTCTCCTTCTTCAAATATATACATGGATGTCTTGCATCCATCCATCTGCAAAGTTTCAAAACTTTCATCAGGTGAGTAATAATTCGCTTTCTCAAAAAAATTATCATCATACACATCATCCAAAAAAGCTGCATTGGGAGTAGGTTGCCTGGGAACCCTTGGTCTTTGTGGATTATCTGTGTTTTCAAACCTCACTCTGTTTTCTTGGGGAGGGTTCCTTCTTTGCTCTGGGACTAGAATTCTTGGATTTTCCACATAATTATCTCCCCTTCTTAGTCTGGTTATCTCATTTTGCATTTTCTTGATAGTTCTATTCATTTGTGCAATTTCAATTCTTTGATTAGTTTATTGTGTCGCCACAGGGTCAACCTTTACATCTAGTATGGTTTCCTTGGAAAATCCTCCTCCAATTGTTTGATTTTGGGTCGGTCGTGGCTTGAATTCTTTGTTCTTTCTTGAACTAGAAGCTCCTTGATTATCAATACTTAATCCTCCCAACTTCCTTTGTACTTTTCCCAATATGATGTCGAGGTCAAAACCCATTTCAATCATAATTTCTTCCATCTTGGTGGTTTTAGTCATTGCCTCCTCGAAAGTATCCATTTGGGATGTTTTGATATCATATTTCACATTTAGGGGCATTGCATTCTTATAACACCCGAGTACAACTAGGTCATTCAGTCTTTTATCTTCTGGAATTTTACTCAAGGTTTTATTGAACCTTAGATTAAAATCTTGTATTCTTTCATTATTCATCAAGCCAATCTGGGTGAACTCAATGAGAAGGGTATGATAAGAAATTGGAGGGGTGAACATAGTCAGGAACATGGTTTCAAGGTCATTAAATGAGTGAATTGATCTGTTAGGAAATGTTGTATACCATTCATACGCTCTTCCTGATAGGGTTTGAAAAATAACCTTACCATGACATCGTCATACTTAACACGGTGAAAATCACAAACATCAAGAAATAAGTGCATATGCCTCTTTGCATCGATTGCTCTGTCTCTAGAAGTTCCTTTAAGGTGCCCTTGGGGAGAACAGGGAGATCATGTTGCTCACCTAAAATATTCAATGAGGAATCTCTTATTCTTTGTTGATTTTCAAACCTTAGGTTTTCTTGATTTATTGCAACATCTCTCCCACCTCCTTGTTTCTCCTCATGATGCTCGTCTCACAATTGTTCATTTCTTTCTGCCATATCCAGAGAGGTTCTAGGAATATGGTTCTCTCTTCATAGAATACAAAGTTGTTTACTTTTACTTCTGGTAATGGGTCCTTTGCATTCATCCAGTTTCAATCTTGACCTTGTCCTTGTGCTTCTCTAGCTAGCCTTTGGTTTATTCGGTCTTGTCGCTCGTCTCTCCTTTGTCTCATGAGGATTTTTTTTTCTTCTTCTTGGAATAATATATTCCAATACCTTTCCAACTCTTATGGGGTCTCATATATTGTTATTACCAGATTGTAGAACTGATGTAAGATGTTTTACTGATTGTTCAATCTGATTTCCAAGTGGGGTTGATCAGCCTAGGGAAAAGTCATATTTTTTTCAAAAATGCTAGACCAAGTTCCAAATTTCAGTTCATTCCCTAGTATGGTCGCCAAAAATGTTGATTCTTGAATCCATTAGGACCGAAACAACAACCTCACGAGGATGTAAATCCCCCTGCATTTTTATAGAGGTGGTACTCCTCTTTACTTTAATATTTTCTTGGTATTCTAGATATTTAGAATATGGGACTTGACATAAGTTCGTCGTGGTAATCAAAGAAATATAAATATTGTAAGAAAAATAAAGGGAAAATGTTTTGTTTTCTTCTTTAAAGAAAGTTCCTGAGAATGGACCAGAAACCACACACATTCACACATTTAAAGAAAATAAGCAAAATTTCCTCACATGCATCATAGTTTAAAATAAATACTTTTGATCACATAAAAATAAAAAATAAGATGATCCGCATGCATAAGATAACTTTGACGGAGTGGACACATGGGAAGCTCAAATAAAGATAATGATAGATCAATATCAAATAATTTATACTCAAAACTCATAGTTACAAAGAACAGTCGAAATTGATCCCGGAATAGCTCTCTATAAATTTCTAAAAATATATATATAGTCTGTTACATATTCTTTGAAATTTAAAATGTGTTTGTTTAAAGACTGGGATTGGGGCTCCTGTGGACTATAAAGAAAATATACACAACAATTAATCTTGTAGAAGGAATATGGTGGGCGGTAAAAGAACAAAAAGACCCAGTAAGAAGAAAAGAGAAGCTATCAGTCTTCGGTTAAACCTTTCTATTCAAAGAAGAGGAGTAACTAGATGAAGGACTTGATAAATAAAGAAAGACGTAATCAACATAAACTTACTATGATGGTCTCTTGTATATTCACTTGCTTGTTGGTGTCCTTTTATTGTCTTTATTAATGGTTACGTGAACCGTATCAACTGTTTTTTTCCCCTCGTTAGTCAATTTGTCGATAGATTTCTTGAACCATTATTCAATGTGAATTTTCACTAGTGCCACATTGATTTCATGCTGGATTTTGATGTTGAACAACTCGCCCTCCAAGTATCTTAGATCAAGGGAAATTCTATGTAATGCTTCTTCAATGTCTTGATTTTTCATGGAGTAGTCCACTAGCTAATTTTCTATGTCCTCCTCATCATATTCAAGTATACCATAGAACTTTTCAACTGAAAACCCCTTAAAAATATCAACTTGTTCTTCAAACTATTTCTTTGTGAGGAATATCGAGTTGAGAATTAGTTTGGGGTCTTGTACTTCATTAGTAATCTCCGATAAGTTTGTTTCCATGGGCCTCTTAAATAATTCTTCCCTCTTTGATATAGCTTGGTTTCATGCTTGAACAATATTATTCAAGTTTTTTATCTTCTCTTTCCAGCACACATTCAACTATTTTATCCATCTTGAGGAGGGAAGATCCTCCTCTCTTCTCCTTAGTTCTGACATGTTTGAAACTCTGTTTCCAAAGGGTAGCACAACATCAAGGTAAAAACCTTCTTCATTTTTCAAGTCGGCTTGAAAATACTCGTGGAAGGAATGCGCCCTCGATCCAAAAGAAGCAATGTTTTTCGAAGTTTCCCAAGCCTCTATAATCAATGCCATTTGTTTCTTAATATTTCCTTCCACATAGCTCTTGGCTGATGTAAGTAATCTTGAGGATCCTTTTAATTTAACAGCGGGTGTCATGTGTGCAACAATTGTCAAAGGACTAGCAAGAAGTGGAAGAGTAATTAAGGCGTCTTCCAGTTTCTTGATCCTTTTTTTCAACTTTGTGTTTTCTGCTTCAAGATCACCAATGGAGTCATCCAGAGCATCCTTGGTTTCTATATGAATTATATAAATATGAGAAGGCCGCATATATCTTAGTTGAAACTTTGAATGATATGTTCCTTTCTTATTCTTCACATCACCTTTCTCAATAATTGATTTCTTGGATTTTGTGTCAAAGACAATGCTCTGAAAAGAAAATGACTCTTCCTCATTGAAGGTCTCATTCTCAATAATCTCCAATGACGAATTATGATGGGCCATGTTCCTTGGTTGATCCATTTGGGAAAAATTCTTCTCGATATCTACCTCACGCTCCATGTATTCAAGGGAGAAGTTATTGATGTCACTTTCTATGCAGTCATCATCTTCCTCTTGCACAACATGTTTCCTCTTTTTTCTTAGAGGAAGCTTGTGCGAGATCTCAATTTTCCCCAAAGGAGGATTCTTTTCTCCTCCACCGCTGGACAATGTTGGTAAATTTCCTGGTTGGGTGGGCCACTGGAGCATTGCTCCAAGAAGTGGTATTCTTAGGAGTGACAGTTGGGGATTGTGCGCTCTTCTCGCTGGGACCTTTTCCTTTATGCTTGTAAAATGCATTAGTACTAAGTATTTTCTCCAAGCCACCAACATTGTGGGCAGGATCACCTAAGTTATTATCTTCTTCTTCACTTAGAACATTGTGGATAAATGAATTGTTGAATCCTACTGACAACATATGTTCCACGAATATTTTGTTAGGGTCAAACCCTTTTATCTTTTCAGCATATTTGAGATTTAAATTATAATATACCAGATATAAAATATATGCAAAACTGAAATAAAATGCTAGTAATGGCATAATAACAGCAATATAACCAAAACATTCACCACAATAACACTAAAATGATATAAGAATAACAACATAAATAGCACTTTGAATCTGAAAGCAATGTTTGCGGGCCTCTTCGAGGGGGCAACCTCCAGTTGAGCAGAGCTCTATTACAATAATATCTAAGCTAGGGTTTTCATACCCTCGACTCTTATTTATACTAAAAAGAAGCATCTAGAAGAAGATCCTTCTAGAAGCGGAAGATTCTATTAGGTCTTCTTACATCTGCCTTATTATATTTTATTGAAAGGCCTTATTAATATTGACCTTTATTGCATCTGAATATATTGTTCTACCTATGTGCGGGTTAGGACCCTAACATGTCCACCCCCTTAAAAACAACCTTGTCCTCAAGGCTTGAGATGAGGAAATCGCTACATAATGGTAGTTGGTTCCCAAGTGGCATCTGCTGGAGTTGTATCTTTCCACTGTACTAGCACTTCTGTGATGATTCTCTAACATAGGCGATGCTCACGCTAGTCCAAAACTGCTTCTGGATGTAGCCAAATGGATCCTTCTTCAGCTAACTCTGGAAGGTTGGTTTGAATTTGGCACTTAGCTCCAATCACCTTCTTTAATCATGAAACATGAAAAACGGGATGTAGCTTCGAATTGTTGGGCAAAGCTAACTGATAGGCGACTTGTCCCACACACTTGAGTATGGTATAAGGACCATAAAATTTGGGCGCTAGCTTCTGACAATGCTCGACCTTGAGGGAAGTTTGCTTGTAAGGTTGCGGTGGAAGAAACACCAAATCCCCTTCTGCAAATTGACGTTCAGAGCGACCTTGATCTGCTTGTTGCTTCATGAGATTCTGTGTCGTGACCAAATTCTCTTTGAGGGTGCGGAGAATAGCCTCTTGAGCTGTAAGTGTTAGGTCAACCACCTAGACCTTTGAGGCACTCGGTAAGTATGAGAGAACTGAAGGTGGATTCTATCCATATACCGCTTCAAAAGGAGTCATGCGTGTAGATGTATGGTATGAAGTGTTGTACCACCATTTAGCTAGGGGTAACCATTGAGCCCACTAATTTTTCTTTTCCGAGGCAAAACACCTCAAATATGTTTCCAAACACTTGTTGAAAACTTATGTTTGGTCATCAGTCTGGGGATGATAAGTTGTGCTAAAATGCAATTCGGTGCCTTGTATCTTGAATAGTTCTTGCCAAAAATTGCTTGTGAAAGTTGGGTCGCGATAAAAAACAATAGAGTGTAGCATGCCATGAATCTTGAAGACCTAATCCATGAAGATTTGAGCCACCATGGATTTTGTAAACGGGTGTTGAAGGGTGAATAAATGAACATAATTGGAAAGGCGATCAACAACCACCACAATGATGGATTTATTTCCTGATTTGGGTAAGCCGGTAATAAAATCCATAGAGATATCCTTCCAAATAGTAGGTGGAATTGGGAGCAGTTGTAGTGTGCCCAACGATTTGACTGTTTCTCCCTTGTTGCGTTGACACACATCACATTCAGCTACAAAATTATGAATGTCCTATTTCATACCATCCTAGAAAAAGGAACGTTTGACCCTATCATAGAACCCAGAGTGCCTTGCGGTGGGTGTAGTATGAAGCTTAGAAAGTACTGTGGATTTAAGCTTTGATTGTTTACTTAAATACGAATGGACTTTGTATCGAAGTTCCTCATGGAGCCAAGAGTACCCTGGGGAAGTTGGGGTCCTGGACTACAATTGGTGGATCAACTACGAACTTTTGGGATCTTGGCCATTCCTAGCGAACGGCTTGGAGCCAATCTAGTACAATGAATGAAAGAGAAAAAAGGGATCCTTCATATTCATATTTTCGGAAAAGTGCATCCACAACCACATTGTATTTTCCTTTCTTATAAATGATCTCATAATCATATCCAAAGAGTTTAGTCACCCATTTTTGTTGTTCTGGGGAGGAAATGCATTGTTCCAGAAAATACTTGAGGCTTTGATGGTCTGTCTTAATTTGGAAACGTTGCCCCAATAGATAAGGATGCCACATATCCATGGCATGGAGAATAGCCAACATTTCCTTTTCATAGATGGATTTGCCCAGATTTATTTCAGATAGTTGCTTGTTGGTGAAGGCCAAAGGTTGACCCTCTTGCATAAGGACAACACCAATTCCTTTCCCCAAGGCATCACATTCCAACACAAAGGTCTTTGTGAAATCAGGAAGGGCAAGGACTGGAATGGTGCACATGGCCATCTTCAAGGTCTGAAAAGCTTGAGCAGCAGCTGGAGTCCAAGTGAAAGAGTTTTTTTTTTAGGAAAGCAGTGAGAAGTTCTGCAATCTTCCCATAATTCTTAACAAACTTGCGATAATATCCTATTAAGCCTAGAAATCCACGCAAGCTCTTACGAGTCTTTAGGCGAGGCCAGTCTTGAATAGCTTCAATCTTTTTAGGATCCACCCTGACGCCATCTTTTCCAACCAAATGACCCAAGTATTCTACTTCTGAGGCGCCAAAAGCACATTTAGACTGTTTCAGGAAACGTTGGTGCTGAGAGAGTAGATGGAGAACGTGATCCACATGAGCAAGATGGTATGTCCAGGTTTTTCTATAGATGAGGATATCATCAAAGAAAACTAAGACAAAATGGTGGAGAAAAGGATGGAAGACATGATTCATGAGGCTTTGGAAGGTGGTGGGGGCATTACACAAGCCAAAGGGCATGACCAAAAACTCATAGTGGCCCTCATGAGTTCTAAAGGAAGTCTTGGGAATGTCTGCTTCTTTCATACGTATATGGTGGTAGCCCAAACGAAGATCCAGTTTAGTGAAGAATTGCGTGCCACTCAATTCATCCAGGAGGTCATCAATGATAGGAATGGGGAATTTTTTTTTGATGGTAAGTTTGTTGAGGGCACGGAAGTCAGGACACATTCACCAAGAACCTTGTTTCTTTAGGACCATGACTAGAGGAGACGAGTAGGGGCTCGTGCTAGGGCGGATAACGCCTGCATTAAGGAGTTCCTAGACCATTTTCTCAATTTCATTTTTTTGGGAAAAGGGGTGACGATACGGACGGATATTGGGAGGAAGGCTTCCGGGTACAAGGGGAATGGAATGATCATGAACACCACAGGAAGGAGGGAGGCCTTGGGGAGTGGAAAAGACCAATTGATGTTTAGAAATGATGGCTTGGAGGTCTTGCAGTACTGAGGGTGTCTTTGTTGCTTGTATGGCATGGAGTTGGGCGATAACACCAGAATAACCCTTTTGAGCAGATTTTCCATGCGATGGGAACTAATGATCTCAGGTGGACCGATGGTGATGCCTTGGAACTTATATTGGTGGCCCTCCTGGTCGAATTGCATGGTTAAGTCTTTAAAATCCATGAGAATGGGACCCAAAGTCCTTAGCCAGTCTGCACCCAACACAATGTCACAACCTCCCATTTCGATAGCAAACATATGGGATTTCAGGTGGTAGTCACCAATTTGGAGACACACATTTT
>ML785672.1:254309-276061 GCA_009831015.1 Picea engelmannii | reverse complement strand
TAACCACTTCCATTGTCTCGAATTGGGACCCTACCTTCACTAGAAAATTTGGCAGGAGTTGTTTAAACTACAAGGTACCCAACTAAAAATGAGCATTACACATCATCTATAAATAGATGTTCAAACTAAAGTGTTCAACAAGTGCCTAGAAACCTATTTGAGTTGCTTTGCCTCTAAAAAAACACACCAATGGGCACAATGGCTTCCCCTCGCAGAATGGTGGTACAATACCTCTTATCATGGAGCTACCAAAATGACCCCATATGAAGCAGTTTATGGCTCAAAACTGTTGTCAGTGACTTTATATTTACCAGGTGCTTCCAAGGTTTAGGCAGTGAATCACACTCCACACTAGAGAAACCATTCCTTGCATACTAAAGAGTAATTTGATTATGTCTCGAAATACAATGAAGTAACAAGTAGACCATCATCGCTTTGAACGTTCTTTTGTAGCAGGGGATTAAGTGTTTATTCGCATTCAACCTTATAAAAAAACATCACTCAAAGAAAAAGAAAAAGCACATAAATTAGCACCCAAGCTCTATGGACCCTATGAAATCATCCATTACATTAGACAAGTTGGCCTACAAATTGGCTCTTCTATCCCACTCCAAGATTCATCTAGCATTTCATCTATCCTATCTAAATAAGGTCATGGTATAAAAGTGCAAGGTGAAAACCAACTTGCCAAAACTTGATGAAGAAGGCTTCATTTCACTTTAGTTGGAAGTAGTGTTGGATACCAGAGAGCATCAATTGTATTGGTACATGATCAATGAAGTATTGATCCAATGGAAAGACATGCCACTTGAATATTCCACATGTAAACCAACCATGATCCACATCGATTTCTTCATCTTCAGCCTTGAGAACAACACTTCTTTCGAAGGGGAGGCTAGGGGGGCATGTTAGTTTCCTACCCTGACCTCTCTAATTTAGGATACCTAGGAGTTATTTAATTGTTTTGTGTGTGTTGAAATGTTGTTCAATATTGAGAGGGGCGGGGTGAATCAATAATTTAAATTTTTCACAATTTTTCACAATTTTTTAATTATTAAAATTATTAACCATAACAATTTATCAACAAGAATGTACAATATTTAGAATTAAATGTAACAAAAATACAAATTTTATTTCTTTTACAAGATACAAATTGAAGGAGACACAAATCTCCCTTCTTTTGAGCACCTACTCAAGGAGACATCGATCCCCTATTTTCAAGCACCAACTTGAGGAAGCCACAACTCCCTGTTTGTTTCAGGCTCCAACCTATGGGGGACTCCAATCCTCTGTTTTCAAGCACTAACTTGAGGAAGCTGCAACTCCCTGTTTGTTCAGGATCCAACCTGTAGAGGACTCCAATCCTCCCTTGCTCCTCCCTTCCACACTCACTTCATGTGTATGTTTCAGGTTTCATATCCTTCATTGGATGTTGCTTCTGTTTTTTATTTGAATGAACTCATAGAGACACTCTTTTCGTTCAACATATACTTCATTTACATAATCTTCCAACAAGTATGTGATTGAAACATATTGTCTTTTTAACAAAACTATTGCACCTCTTCATTTAATTTTAACAATAATGTTGTCATTAATAGTTATTTTTTAACTTAAAAGACTTCAAATACCTTGTAAGTTTTTCAACATATATCCCTTTGTGTGTTTTAGCAATAATGGAATATTTGGGTGCTAAAAATTGTTTACTATTGTTGTAATTGTTCTTGAATAAAACCTGACCATCAGGATTTAATTGGAATCGAACTTTGATTTGTTCTCGAGCACATTTCATGTACTGACACTAGGAAGGTGCTAATTCGTGGCTCCTGTTCTCATAGGACAAAATACGATGATCAATAATTGAGACAAACAAGGTGCAGAAGCTTTGTTTCTAGCCCGAAGAAACTTCTTTTGTTTACCATGTGACCACCCCCTATAACCAGATGCTATCCCGATTATCACTTTAACTCATCACAACCTTACATATGACCTTGACCTATGACCAAAGGCGAATACAGACAAGGTTTAACGTTGGCGTTTATCTCGGAACTTTAGTTGCTTCAAAAGCTCCATGCGACTATGACCTGTGACTGAGAGCGAGTGTGTACAAGACTTATTTTGGTACTTAACCAAATCAATGATTGGGTTTTAATCAAGCATTGAATGGACATCCCATGTATTTTCTCATTTGAAAAATGGATCTGATTTGATACCAAGCTAAAACGCGATGAGACTCCATGCTAACACGTGGATTATTAAATCTAACTTAATATAACTTTCAGGTCCTCCTTTCCCACTTATCCTTCATGTTATTCCAAGAACGAGTTATATTAGAGTCGTTTGATCATGCTCTCATTTTGATCCAATGATCAAGGATTAAACATCATCATTATTCTTCATTCACTGTCGATTCTTGCAGCTTTCACACCTATAATGATCATAGCATCGATCATTATCATAAAAGAAGAAATAGAATCTAAGATAGATTTGAATCATGCCTCTTTTGATCCCTGTGTATATATTTTTAAAATGACTTGGTGATCAATGCTTATTTGGTATCTTCATAATCATGCATGCGTTTTTTTTTTAACTTAGTTAGTTTTCCTAGGTGCCTAAACATTTGAGTAAGTGACCTTCCACCCACCAGCCATCAATAATTGTTCGTCTATAGTTACTATAGGCATATTTTAATTGTTGGATCATTAAAGATCAATATGTCTAATCAAGACTTTCATACCAGACCTTTTTATATCTTTTATTGAGAACCATATTTTGATCTTTCCCCTTGGAATTTAGATAGGTCAAAATTAACATCTATAGCAATAATTACTTAGGTTCTCTCCAAGGATCAGTTGGTGGATTTTTTTTTATTTTTTATTTTTTTCCAATTTTGTAGATATGTTCTCATATGTAACACCCTCGACCACCCATGTCAGGCCATGCCACTCCAGAAAACGCTTTCATTCTCTGCTCAACATATTCTAACATACCCAACATCCAACTGAGCTATGCCACATAAATTTTTCGAACTGCATGCAATTAAAACATATACACACAAAACTCTTGTGGAACTTTATATATAAAACGTAAACATACAAATACATTTTGTAAATGCACGGATTCATGCTGAAATAACAATAAACATATACATGCAATACCCATAAATATAAACACAGTTATAAACCACACATAGGATAAACCCATAAAAATAAACATGTAAATAATAATGCAGCATGTAATTTATCACACAATTGACACTTATCTTGGTAAGAACATCACCAAATGTGTACAGACCTTCCACGAACCTCCTAGCCTTAGACCACATTGCTCATCACTCTCAGCAGTGGGTCACCCTCGAGCTGGGACTAAACTCCACCCAGGTAAAGGGATTCCTAACCAGGCTAATGGATCATAGACAATAGGAAAGACTCTGTCACGGGTGCCAACTCAAATTAAAAACCTACAGTGTCACATTCCCCACATGCATGTCCCACCCCAGGAAGTGTGCCCCTTCTCTGCTCAACAGTCCTTTGGTTGCCCCACTTCGTTTCCGACTTCAACAACAAGTCGGACAGGAAGTCTCAGAGACCTATAGTTGTAGTTTAGCACCTTCAGGAAATCAATTCCCAACAATTCTCTCACCTTGAGAGATTGCTCACGGGCTTGAAAACCCACCTCTTCAATATCCCATGGGCCTGACAACCCACTTCTTCAGTCCAGCTCCCATGCTAACCCGGTACACCAACAGGTATGGGTACAGATACAGGTTCAGGTACCATGATAGGAAAGTACAGATGACAACTGACTAAGTGAGTGAATGCTCATAGAATGCTTGAATGGATGACTGAATGATTCGTGAATGGATGAATGCCCCTAAAATGAACTAGGTCCAAACTATATGTATGCATGTTCCCAACTTGACACTTGACATGTTGGGAGCTACTTTGGCCCACTTGTCCCCATCCTTAGAACTTAGAATAAAATAATTATCCATACTTTATACTTTAAGGAATATTAATATAATATTCATTTTTGGCTTAGCCCTTTTCCTTAACTTTTATTGCCCACCCTTTCCCTAACTAGTGGAGTTTAGTCCCCCATACTCTTTTATCGTGGTTGGTCTACGCGCAGCGATGCATTTTATATTAATTATGAGACATATACAAAAATAGGCTCACTGGCCTTTGACATCTAGGATCTTCGTCCTAATCATCACATAAGCATTATGGCTTATAATAAATTGGCTCACTAGCCTATAAAACACAACATATACACAAAGTCTCCCTCACCTCAAAATCCTGTGCACTTAAGTTTGTTGCGCGCAGTATCCTGGAATGTGCCCATTTCATCATTTTACTACGCAGTACATGTGCGCACTATACCATGGAAGATGCATGCCAAAAAGATATTAAACAACTCACCAGCTTTAGTACATTATTACATTTATAGTTGGGGTTCGGCCTAGGGATATTACAATACCCTCCCCTTATTTATGCATTGTCCTTGGTGCATTATACACCATGTACCATTCAAATTCTTTAAAATGTGCAATCTTTAGCTATTGGAAGCTTGTTATCCATCTAGTGCTCTACTTTCCAGCACCAATTTTGGTGCTCATACTGCAACTGGAAGTCAATTTCTCTATTCTATAGAGATGATTTCGTAAATAATTTAGCTCATTGTTCCTTATTACATGTTTCAATTAAACCTCATTGGAGCAACAATTGGTTGTAGATCCACGACGTTCCACCCATCCTTAGATCTCACTGCTGATAAACGCTCAGTAGCGTACCACCCCCAAGCAAGGGCTATGACTCCATCAGGGCAATGGCTTCCCAAGATAACCACAGCCCACAATAAACATCAATATTGTCTAGGCCAAGGTACCAAACCTCAGCAGCACTCCAACCAACGGTCTCTCTTTCCCACATTCCTGTACAACCCAAGGTAGTATTCACCTTCACTATCCAACAATTCATCGGCTACTCAAATTCCCTTCCAGGGCTCCAAGATAGGCTAGACAAGAAGTCTCAAAGCATTGTGGCTCCAGGAGTTCCAACTTCCCTCAGAGGTCTCCAGGTACCCTTCAAGCGTCATACCGGGGAACATATCCCCACACTTCTCCATCCAGGGCTCCAGCCTTCTCCAAGGAAACCCAAAGAGAAGTGTACACACACCCAAATCCACCAAGGATCCACAGGGTAATATCCGTTGTTTCCAATCCACATCTTTCCACGAGCTATTATTTGTAATCAACATTCCAACTTTAAACAATATCATCTCATCTGCATCATACACATGTAGTTCTCATGAGAGAACATAAAAGAATTCATTTAGGAATTCAAACTTAATTCAAAAGGGAATTCAACTTTTCCCCAAAACATGAAATTCTATTTCATAATTCTTCTTGGTTGTTGCCATATTAGGAATGCAACCTTCCTTGTGATTTTCCACAGGCACCAAATTGCATGTCATTTTTCTTGCAATGCTTCATCTTGCATACAACCAACAACTTGTCAGTATTTCATGTACATCATAATTGAATTGCATCATGTACAAAAAAAAACCTTATGCAATAATCTTAGAATTTCCTGCACCTAACAATTCAATCACAATTACCAAACAATTTAACAAAATATGGATTTTATCAATTCCTGAAATTGCAAAAATGGGTCAATTATAGGAACTAGGGCGATTCTAGAGATAACGAAATGAGAGACAACGATTAGATGCTTGTATATGAGACTTAACAATACTTGGCTTAATTACAAGAGAGGAAATTGTTAGATGCTTGCATCTGAGACTTAACAACACTTGGATTTAATTACAAGAGAGGAATCGGTTAGATATTGCACCTGAGACTTAACAACACTTGGATTAATTACAAGAGTTCTCTACGATATGTAGTCGGGCTTGTTTGTGAGAAAATCTAGAATATAGGCTAAGGAGATCGCCATATTCAATTCGTAACTAGTTAAAAATAAAAAGAGCTTGTAATGTTCTCTTTTTATAACTTACATATCTATATAGTGGTATATATAGATCTATTACAAACATTGTTGATTTAGGATTATTTGTTTTAGTACACACATATATATATTAGATATATATAATAACTATAGATACATTCATAACTTAACACTTTATAAAACCTTAGTGGAATTACTAATTAGAATGCGACAAGATTAGAAAGCACATTGCATATTCTCCAATCAAGCTTTGACAGATAAACCATCTATGGAACCCAAGAACTCGGGAAATTTTACCTTCTCGAGTTCTCTATGAACACTACCAATAACTATAGGAGGGTGTTGCTAACCCTCATTAAGTACCAACTCTCTACCCTCAATGTGATCAAGGTGATTTATTAATGCCTCATACATCCTCTAAAAATACTTCAACATTCCCATGACATCACCCACTGCAACTTTCTCCTGCTCAGTAGTTTTCTCTTCTCTCTGTGGAGCAGATCCCTCGGGTGTAGATGTGTTGGGAGGAGGCATACCTCTTCCTTCCACACCCTTATGTCTACTCATTATCTGTCCTCTTACCATGATACATGCATAAAACAATTTCAAATGATATTAGTGGCATATCATAATTTACAGAAATTGCATTGGAAATCGTAATGAGTCCAGTGTCGCGGAGTAGAACCCTACTATAATACCATATGAAAAATCCCTCGGGTACATGAACATCAAAAGGAAGAAAATATAATTGAATGAATTAAAAATAAAATAAAGATTTTAAAATTTTTATTTCTAATTCATTCGATTATATTTGCTTCCTTTCGATGTTCATTTACCCGAGGGATGTTTCATATGGTATCAGAGCAAGGTTCTACTCTGTGACACTGGACTCGTTACGAATTCCAATGCAATTTTGGTAAATTATGATATGTCTCTAATATCATTTGAAATTGTTTTATGCAGGTATCATGGTAAGAAGATGAATAATGAGTAGATGTTGGGGTGCGAGAGGAAGAGGTATGCTTCCTCCCAACACATCTACACCCGAGGGATCTGCTACATAGGGAGAAGAGAAAACTATTGAGTAGGATAAAGTTGCAGTGGGGGATGTCATGGGAATGATGAGGTATTTTCATAGGATGTTTGATGCATTTATAAATCACCTTGATCGTGATGAGGAAAGGGAGTCAATACCTAATGAGGGTTCACAGTTCCCTCCTGCAGTTAGTGGCAGTGTCCATAAAGAACTAGAGAAGGTAAAATTTCTCGAGTTATTGGGTTCCACAGACGGTTTAGCCACCAAAGATTGGTTGGAGAATATGGCAATGTGCTTTGCGTTGCATTATTATACCTCCAACGTGAAGGTTCACATGACAGTATTCCAACTGAAAGGGAGTGCACTTCTTTGGTGGAAGACACTTTTACCTCAGTTGAATATGGTTGTGGAAGATGTATCTTGGGAATTGTTCGAG
Source organism: Picea engelmannii (assembly GCA_009831015.1). Classification (NCBI taxonomy): domain Eukaryota; kingdom Viridiplantae; phylum Streptophyta; class Pinopsida; order Pinales; family Pinaceae; genus Picea; species Picea engelmannii. Next base: position 268,623 of record ML785672.1, on the reverse strand, counting down.
GAATGATTCCAAGAGAGGTACTTATCTGATGAGTTCATTGAGCATCATCTTAATGAATTCAATTCTTTATGACAAGGTAGTTGTAAAGTACCTGAGTATGAGGTTAGATTTATGGAATTGCTCAGATATGCTCTGCATCTGAACATTGATAAATTAAAGGTTAATAAGTTTATTTTTGGTCTCAACTTCAACATTCATTCTAAGGTGAGGATCTTGATGCCTTAGAATTTACATGATGCAGTACAAAAGGGTTTTATAGTTGAAGAAAAGTTGAACAATGGGGTTCAGGGTAAGACTCCTTCCAAAAGACAATATAGGACTGCATAGAGCACCACAACAACGGACATTTGTAAGACAAACTTTTGGGCACCATGATACACCCAGAGGACCTGTATTTTCTACACCACATATACAGACCACCAGTGAGAGGACTCCATATAGAGCACCCCTGCAACAACAACCTCTTTTTCCTCAACAACAACATCATCATAAATCTATTCCACATAATAGATCAGGGCCTCAGAACCCTATAACAACATATTCTTCCTCTAGAACTAGGAGCATTAGCCCTAAGAATGGATGTTAGATTTGTGAAGAGACACACTATCAGAGATATTGTCCTAATAAGAAGGCAAGAGTTGTCGGATCAGTGGGATAGACGACAGTGGGATAATTGGGCAACGCCCATAAGATTCATGTAGCTATGAATAACCGTCAGATCGAGTATTAGTCTAGAGTGCTCGATACTTCAGGTATGATAGCAGATCAACAATTTAGTTTTTTTATAGATCCAGGAGCTACTGAGAGTTTTATATCTAGTGGTGCACTTAAAAGAATTAAGGTGAAGGAAAACGAACAATATGAGTTTAGATATGTTGAAATGGCATCTAGTGCCAAGCAAAAATTTCCAGAGGAAAGGTTAAGGATTGTAACATTAACTTGGGTGATTTCGTCACAAGTGTAAACCTTTATGTCAAAATATTGGGATCCTATGACATTGTGATTGGAATGGATTGGTTAGAATCACACAATGTGATACTTAACAGCAATATGAAGATATTAAGTTTAATTGATGATTCAAGATAGAGTAGAGAAATTGTAGGTAGAAACCAATGAGAGTCGCTAAGATTTATCACTTTCCTACAATTATAAAAAAACATGTTCAAGGGATGTAAGTTGTACGCCATATTAGCGCTTAATGAAAAAGGTGATGCAGAAATATTAAAAGACTTTCCAGTAGTAGCGGAGTTTGCTAATGTTTTCCCTGAAGAACTACCAAGTTTACCGTCGAATAGGGAATTAGAATTTACTATAGACTTAAAACCTGGAATAGAACCGATTGCAAGGATGCCATATCAGAGGTCGACACCAGAATCACAAGAAATAAATATGCAATTGAAAGATTTATTAGACTTGGGACTTGTATGTCCAAGTGTATCATTGTGGGGTGTGCCAATAATTTTTGTAAAAAAGAAGGACGGATCGTGGAGGCTTTGCATTGACTATCATCAATTAAACAAAGCCACGATCAATAATCAATACACGTTACCGAGAATTGATGATTTATTTGATCAAATGAAGGGAGCGATAGTATTTTCAAAAATCGATTTGAGATCAGGATATCATCGATTGAGACTTAAAGAGGAAGACATTCCTAAAACAACATTTAAGAAAAGATTCATACATTATGAATTTATTGTATTGTCATTTGGATTGGTGAATGCCCCGGGTGTATTCATGAGTTTAATGAATGGGGTATTCTGAGAGTACTTGGATAAGTTCGTACAGGTATTTATTGACAATATATTGATTTACTCTCAGAAGAAAGAGAAGCACGACGAACATCTGAGATTAGTTTTGCAGTGTTTAAGAGAAAAAAAGTTGTATGGAAAGTTGTCGAAATGTTTGTTTATCAGACAAAGATTCATTATTTGGGACAAATTATTTATGGAGAAGGTATCGTTGTGGATCCAATGAAAGTTGAGGCTATTATGGAATGGCTAGCACCGACGTACGTACAATAAGTATGTAGTTTTATGGGATTAGCAGGTTACTATTGAAGTTTCGTTGAAGGTTTTTCAAAAAATAGCAAACCCAATTACGAAACTGCAAAAGAAGAATAAGAAATTTGTATGGTCAGAGAAGTGAGTTGAAGCATTTCAAAAGCTTAAAGAACTTTTAACAACGACACCAATACTGAAAGTTCCAGATATGGACAATAAATTCTTGGTATGCATTGACGCATCCAATGAAGGATTTGGTGGAGTACTGATGCAAGAAGGTCAAGTTATCACATATATTTCAAGGAAGCTAAGAAGGCATGAAGAGAATTACGCTACGCATGAATTGGAATTATTAGCACTTGTTTATGCCTTAAGGGTTTGGAGACATTATCTTACTGGACAAAAATTCAAGTTGAAAATTGATCACAGTGGATTGCAACACATTTTTACTTAGAGTGACTTGAACGCGCGACAAAGACGTTGGTTGGAACTTTTAAGTGAATACGATTTTGAGATCACATATATCAAAGGAACAAATAACAGAGTAGCAGATGCATTGAGTCAAAGACCTCACGTTTTCTCAGTAATACCACTAAAGACGAATCTTCGAGAAAATATTTTAGCATTCCAAATTGATGACAACTTGTACAAGGAAGTAAAAGACAATATCAAACAAAATATCATGATGATACCTAGATATGAAGGATATTCTTGGGACAGTGATGGAATAATAAGGTATAATGGTAGAATTTATGTACCACCAAATGATGAATTGAGAATGTTGATTTTGAACGAAGCACATCAAGCAATGTATATGGCTCATCCTGGAGTCACGAAGATGAAGGAAGACCAAATTTATTCTTTTGGAAGAGAATGAAAATGGATATAGTTAACTAGGTGGAATCTAGTGGGTTTATTAAGGATGAACATAGGCATCCAACGGATTTATTACAACCACATGTGATTCTTGAATCAAAATGGGAAGTTATATCGATGGAATTTATTAATGGCAAGGGGACACGATTCTATTTTTGTAGTCGTCGACACTTTGACAAAGAGTGCACATTTTATCCTAGTTCGTTCAATGTATCATGCACCGGACATAGCTATAATTTTTGTTAACGAAATTGTAAAATTGCATGGTATACTAAGGAAGATAATATCTGATAGAAGATTGGTATTCACTAGACGTTTTTAGACTAGTTTCTAAGAGGCTTTGGGAACGAAATTGAATTTTAGTACAACATATCACCCCGAAACAGATGGACAAACTGAAAGAACGAATTAAATTTTAGAGGATATGATTTGAATGTATGTGATGGATCAACAAAAACGATGGGAAGAATTTTTATCATTGGTAGAATTTGTGTACAACAACAGTTATCAAAGTACGATAAAGATGACACCTTTTGAGTTTCAATACGGACAACCGTATAGGACACCTTTGATTTGGGACCGACTAGAGGATAGAGTCCTAGTGGGACCATAAGTGATTCAAGAAATGGAAGATCGGATGTAATCCATAAGGCAAATGATTAAGGAAGTGCAAGAATGACAAAAGAGTTATGCAGATGCGCATTGTATAGAGTGAAATTATGATATTAGTGATAAAGTGTTTTTGTGGGTGAAGCCGCATAAGAGTTTGATTAAGTTTGGAAAGGGTGATAAACTCTCTCCAAGGTTTGTGGGACCTTTTGAAGTTGTAGAAAAGAAGGGACCCGTGGCTTACCGATTAGCCTTACCTGATTCTATGAGGTGTATGCATGATGTGTTTCATGTTTCATTTTTACGTCATTATATTTCAGATATATCACATGTTATTGACATGAGTTCATTGCAGGTATCGTACGAGGGTTCTCTCACAATGTCATCGATCCGCATACTAGACCATCGCACTCGACAACTACGATGTTGAATAGTCGATTAGGTCAATGTCTAAAGGGGCAGTTATAGTCCACATTCTGCTACTTGGAAGGATGCATATGAGATGTGTCAGCGATTTCCTTATTTATTTTGATAGTTTGATATATAAATTAATATCGGCTATATTTATTGCTTTCATTGTTAGATTGTACAAACTTCAAGACAAAGTTTAAAACAAGAGAGAGTGTATGTAACATCCAGTTCCACTGATCACATTTCATACATTAAATTATTCTTTGAGGACACTTACGAACAAGTGATCCGGTTTAAAACATAGTACATTATAATTATCAGTTTAGTTTATATGTTTATGCTATGATTGAGTATTGAAATTAATATGTTATTATATTGAAATTATGTGTTCCCAATTGTGCACATAACGCTTGTATTTAGTTTGCAATGTATTCACTCCGCAATTCAAAATGTTTGTTTAATGGTCGAGGGATTGTATAGATCTCCATTTTTTATGCTCCATGAAATGGCGATCCTGTTTTAAATTGGTAGAGTGTATCTCTATAGTGGTAAACATCTCTCATTCTATAAAACTTTCTCGTGGTTTACAAGCACATTACTATCCAATGCGCCAACAAATCCTTTATTCATTGACTTCCACGCAGCTTTCTTGTAGATTTGACAATGTCTAGAGTGCGCACTAGTTTTATTGAGCATTCTTGAAGTTGGGTAGTCACAAGCTAAGCTTGAAAACCCCAGCAAAACCCTTCGAGTTTTCATGGGATCTTCATTTAAATATTATACAAAGTATAAATTATCCACTTTTTTGGTGCTAATATAAATTGGAAAATTTCCAAAAATTTAAATATTTCCGAAAATTTTCCACTTTTTTGGTGCAAATATAAATTGTTAATTATATAAGAAAAAACGATCAATGATCTTACCTTACGGATTATTAATGTTCTTTTCATTTTAAGGAAGGAAATTCAATGTTTAAGAATCAATTTAAATTTTGAATTAAAAACCTTATTTTAAGGAGGATTTTTAGGCGTAGTAATCTAAATATTTATAGTAGGTATTTATGAATCATAAAAATGTTTTATTTTAATAAGTATTTATAATAAATCTTTGAATTATAATAATCTTTTAAGGGAAATTACCTTACGACTTGTGCACTCCCTATAAATAAGAAATTTGAAATTGCACAATCCATAGGTATTATAAATATTTGTTCTCTTTTTAAGGATGTTATTTCTATTTATATATTTGTTTCATTTTTTAAGGATGTTATTTTTATTTATTTTATTTGAATATATATATATATATATAGAATGAAGCAAGTTGGAAATCTACTGTTAATTTATATTTTGAGTAATCATTACTTGAACTTTTTAATGGATAATAAATAAATAAATAAAGAGTTTAAAATTTTTATTTCTAATTCATTCGATTATATTTGCTTCTTTTTATGTTTATTTACCCGAGGGATATTTCATCTTCACACGAGAAGGATAGAAACATACCCTGCATACTAAAGAGCAATTTGATTATGGCTCAAAATAGAATGAAGTAACAAGTAGACCATCATCGCTTTGAACATTCTTTTGTAGTAGGGGATTAAGTGTTTCTTCGCCTTCAACCTTATAAACAAACATCACTCAAAGAAAAAAAACCTCATAAATTAGCACTCAAGTTCTATGGACCCTATGAAATCATCCATTACATTATACAAGTGGCCTACAAATTGGCTCTTCTATCCCACTCCAAGATTCATCTAGTATTTCATGTGTCTTGTCTAAAGAAGGTCATGGCATAAAAGTGCAAGGTGAAAACCAACTTGCCAAAACTTGATGAAGAAGGCTTCATTTCACTTTAGTTGGAAGTAGTGTTGGATACCAGAGAGCATCAATTGTGCTAGTGCGTGATCAATGAAGTATTGATCCAATGGAAAGACATGCCACTTGAATATTCCACATGGAAACCAACCACGATCCACATCGATTTCTTCATCTTCAGCCTTGAGAATAACACTTCTTTCGAAGGAGGGGGGAGGGGGGGGCATGTTAGTGTCCTACCCTAACCTCCCTAATTTAGGATACCTAGGAGTTAGTTAATTGTTTTGTGTGTGTTGAAATGTTGTTCAATACTTAGAGGGGCGGGGTGAATCAATATTACTTCTTTTTTACAATTTTAATTAAATTTTTAATTATTAAAATTATTAACCATAACAATTTATCAACAAGAATGTACAATATTTAGAATTAAATGTAACAAAAATACAAATTTTATTTCTTTTACAAGCTACAAATTGCAGGAGACACCAATCCCCCTTCTTTTGAGCACCTACTCAAGGAGACATCGATCCCTTGTTTTCAAGCACCAACTTGAGGAAGCCACAACTCCCTGTTTGTTTCAATCTCCAACCTATAAGGGACTCCAATCCTCTATTTTCAAGCACCAACTTGAGGAAGCTGCAACTCCCTGTTTGTTCAGGATCCAACCTGTAGAGGACTCCAATCCTCCCTTGCTCCTCCCTTCCACCCTCACTCCATGTGTATGTTTCAGGTTTCATATCCTTCCTTGGACTCTGCTTCCATTTTTTATTTGAATTAGCTCGTAGAGACACTCTTTTCTTTCATCATATACTTTGTTTACATAATCTTCCAACAGGTATGTCATTGAAACATTGTGTCTTTTTAACAGAACTATTGCACCTCTTCATTTAATTTTAACAATAATGTTGTCATTAATAGTTATTTTTTAACTTAAAAGACTTCAAATACCTTGTAAGTTGTTCAACATATATACCTTCATGTGTTGTAGCAATAATGGAATATCTGGGTGCCAAAAATTGTTTATTATTGTTGTAATTGTTCTTGAATAAACCCTGGCCCTGAGGATTTAATTGGAATCAAACTCTGATTTGTTCTCGAGCACATTTCCTGTACTGACATTGGGCAGGTGCTAATTCGCGGCTCCTATTCTTATAGGACCAAATATTGTGATCAATAATTGAGAGAAACAAGGTGCAGAAGCCTTGTTTCTAGCCCGAAGAAACTTCTTTTGTTTACCACGTGACCACCCCCTATAACCAGATGCTATCCCGGTTATCACTTTAACTCATCGCAACTTTACATACGACCTTGACCTGTGACAAAAGTCGAATACACACAAAGTTTAACATTGGTGTTTATCTCGAAACTTTAGCTGCTTCAAAAGCTCCATGTGACGGTGACCAAGAGCGAGTGCATACAAGACTTATTTTGGCGCTTAACCAAATCAATGATTGGGTTTTAATCAAGCATTGAATGGTTATCCCATGTATTTTCACATTTGAAAAGTGGATCCGATTTGATCCCAAGCCAAAACGCGATGAGACTCCATGCTAACACATGGATTATTAAATCTAACTTAATATAACTTTCGGGTTTTCCTTTACCACTTATCCTTTGTGTTATTCCAAGCACAAGTTATATTAGGGTCGTCCAATCATGCTCTCATTTTGATCTAATGATCAGCAATCAAATATCATCATTCTTCTACGTTCATTGTCGATTCTTGCAGCGTTCACACCTATAATGATCAAATCATCGATCATTATAATAAAAGAAGAAATAGAATCTCAGATAGATTTGAATCATGCCTCTTTTGATCCCTGTGTATATATTTTTAAAATGACTTGGTGATCAATGCCTATTTGGTATCTTCATAATCATGCCTGTGTTTTTTTTTAACTCTATTAGTTTTCCTAGGCGCCTAAAAATTTGAGTAAGTGACCTTCCACCCACCAACCATCAATAATTGTTCATCTATAGTTACTATAGGCATATTGTAATTGTTGGATCATTAAAGATCAATATGTCTAATTGAGACTTTCATACTAGACCTTAGTATATCTTTTATTGAGCACCAGATTTTGATCTTTCCCCTTGGAATTTAGATAGGTCAAAATTAACATCTATAGAAATAATTACTTAGGTTCTATCCAAGGATCAGTTGGTTGATTTTCTTTTTTTCATTTTTTTTCTTCCAATTTTGTAGATATGTTCTCCTAGGCTTGTAGGGTTTTATTTTGAGCATGCAATAATTTAGGAGTAAAGACACCAGGGAAGATAGTGGTGGCCTGGATAGAACAAAAGTTACTTTAAATACTATCCACAAAACTTGAATTTTGGGATGGTGGGATGTCTCCCAAAACGCCATACCATATTCACAATGATGATGACCATATTGACATCAAAGACACATCATATCCAACATTATTTCTTAATGAAATTCTATCTTAATGACAACACCAATATCTTTCTCAATACATTAACCATTTATAATTGTAACCATATTGATCCTTTTTGCATCAATGCCAACACCAAAACACCATGTCCAACAGTGTGGCCATCTTCTTTGGATAAGGCCCATTAAATAGTAGTGGATATTTATTTAACGTAAAATGATCCACTTTATAAGACCCACTAGGTAGTTGGTATCCATTAGTGATGGAACCACATGTAGTTAGGGTTTTTAATATGAGAAAACAATTTAAAGAGATAGTAGACTATGAAATGTTTTGTCTTGTGTTATGTATTTGGAGCTCTACTTACTAAAAGGTCGTCCAACCTTAAGAGGCAAGTGAATATTTTTTTCCTTCTTCCCATTGTCAATATACAAGGGTATCTTTACAGATTTCATCTTATTGTCACTTGTTTCTAGTTATTATGCAATTATATTCTCTATATACCTAGTTGTGTTTCAATTTTCAAGGGTTAAGGAACACTCCAAAAAAGGAGGATGACAACATTCAGATTGATTTCTTATACTTTATTTTGAATAAACCAGTTGTAGATTTAAATTCCTCTTAGAAAAAAGTTCAATTTTTTTTTCTTCGAAATTGGAGTCTGGGAAGTGGAGTTATCATTGATTTAAAATCAGTTGTTTTAAGGTTTTTTGGGTGATAGTCACACGGTTTGCAAATCACATATATTTTGATAGAGTGCCCATATTTTAGTGAAACTAGTGCCAATATTTGTAGAGTGACCATGGAATTTCATAAATTGCGGTCATAACAACCTATTAGAGAAGTATTGCAAAAGTTATGATAATTTTTGTATAATTATTGTGAAACCTACATAAAGAATCTAGCTAACAACAATTCGTACAAAGATTGCAAATTGATAGAAGGAGAGAAGATGAGAGAGAAAAGAATCAATAGAATTGTATTCACTCTATTCCAAACTCAAAGAGTGAATAATTTACAATAGATATGGGCTACATGAGTAACTAATGCGCCATAGTAGTGATCTAGAGAGATCTAGACACTCACCGATAGACACTGGAGTGAACTGTCACCTAGTCCTAATTAAATGGTCCATGAAATCATTAGTTAACTGAGTCACATGTGTGGAAGTGAGAGAAACACATTCAATTGTTAGTGATAAAACTGAGGTTGCCATGTATGAATGACTTGCATTAGTCTAACTGAGTGTAACTAAATCTGAACTGAACATGAGTGCCCTACTTTGTAGGGAAATATTCTCTAGAGAGAATATTCTCATTTAATGAAGTGTTCTCAACATTGGACTATCAACCTTAGGAAATTAATTACCTAGGTGAGTGTGTAATATGTTCAACACCCCCCTAAACACTACTAGGGTGTAAATGATGAATGGGTCTTGGAAACCAAGGCCATGTTAGGTACCCATTGTACAATGCATCTAAGAATTAAACATTGAAAAGGCGAGGAAAGAGGGAAAAACTCATGTGGACCTGTGCTCCCCCTCACCCCCCTCAAAGTACAATGTATCAAAAAAAATGAAGAAGGAAAGACAATTTCCAAGAAGTTGTGTCCTTCACTCCAAGACGAACGCATAGGAAGTGGAACTTCTGCTCAATAAATGTCTTGGTGAAGATGTCGTTGAAGATGTACATGTATGCACAGATCTGATGAAGTAAATGCACCAATGAGATGGTGCATGCAAAAGTGTTTGAATGCCTCTGTTGAGATGCATACATGGCACATGAAAAAGTTTATGCATGTGGCTCCTAAGATGCATACATGGGGAATGTAGAAATGTATGCATGTGGTTCCCAAGATGAATGCATGGTGCGTGCAAAAGTGTTAGCATGCACCTCCCGAGATGCATGTATGGTGCATGCAAAAGTGTCTGCATGTGATTCCTAAGATGCATGCATGATATCTTTCATATGTGATTCAAAAAACAGATCTGAAATGGAGTAGACATCATCTTCAATGAATGGAACACAAAGTTGTGCAGATACCTGTGTAGAAGGCTCTTCAAATTGAAAGGCTTGATCTTTTGGTGGACTTCTTGTTGGCTCTGTCTTGTCAATATTTTGCATGCAATCTTCACAACCTTCCTTATTCTCGAATAGAAATTCCAATCTGGTCCATAGTTTGTTCAGAGTTGAGAGTAATCTCTCCTCTACATGATATTGTAGTTCATGAGAAATAGACAAACAGATAAATCCAAGAGCCATGTATTTTGTGTTAAGAAAATTATTTTTCTCAATGGCGGATCAGGTTCTACTTCTATTGCCATGGTTATTCGGTACAAGCCTTTGCATCTTTGTTGATGCAAAATTTTTAGCTTCCACTTGAAGTAGTTATGAGGTGTGAGAAGTATTGTCGACGAATAATCCATCTTTTTTTATAGCATCTCCCTTCTGGACCTGCAAATAAGATACATGTGTGTCTTTTTCTTAGCAACATATGGGCTCTTATACCATGTAGAATTGTGGTGAAACTTGCACAAAGAATCTAGCTAACAACAATTCATATAAAGCTTGCAAATTGAGAGAAGGATAGAAGAGATGAGAGAAAAGAATCAATAGAATTGTATTCACTGTATCCCACACTCAAAGAGTGAATATTTTACAATAGATATAGGCTACATGAGTAACTAATGTGCCATAGTAGTGATCTAAAGAGATCTAGACACTCACTAAAATACACTGGAGTGAATTGTCACCTAGTGCTAGTTAATGAATCCATGCAATCTTCAATTAACCAAGTCACACATGTGGAAGTGAGAGAAACGCATTCAATTGTTGGTGATAAAACTGAGGTTGCCATGCATGAATGACTTCTAGTAGTCTAACTGAGTGTAACTGACTCTGAACTAAAGAGGAGCGCCCTATTTTGTAGGGGAATATTCTCTAGAGAGAATATTCTCATCTAACGAAACATTCTCAACATTGGACTATCAACCTTAGGAAAATAATTACCTATGTGAATGTGTAATATCTCCAACAATTTCATATTAACTTCCTCAATCTCTGGCCGCATAAAGGAGCTCCATTGAAAAGTGAGTTATTTATTCAAAACCCTAGTTCTATTTTTAGGTTATAGCAAGCAAGATGTAATTTACAAGAAAAAATGATGGTCTTACTATTAAAAAATACATCAAAGAAGTGAAGTATATGTGGGGAACAAATTGGAAAAATGGGCTACACATATGTTTAAAAGATAATGCTACCAAATGGTGGATTTTTCTTAACTTTAACAATACAAAAGTTTCAAATCTCGCTAACATGATTGGATTTTGAGAGTTTCATTATGTAAGGAGGTCAAGGTTCGAAACTTGTGGTAGTTGGGAGGAAACATCCAAAAAATCCAACCATGTTAAGGGTTGGTGTGGCCTAGGTTGGGTGCAATCCATGAGTGATTTTGACAGCTGAGAAGCCCCTGGGTTGTGGTTTTTTAGACCACAGGCTAGTCTTGCAAGTAAAAGACATGCTAGCAAACAAAACAAAAAACAAGATAAAGATATTTTCAAATTAAGCATATGAACAAGTATTTTTAGATAAGTGGTCTAATGTTGGAAAGAAGGGTAAATAAATCACCATGAGTTAGTTTTCATGCACAAACTTCCTATTACAGGTTCATGGATATATTCAACAGGAAAATATTATTATTTCTATAAACCCTAGTATCAAGCATAATTTCATCAATGTTAAGTTGGCTAAAAGATTGCAAGCTCCCACAAAGTATATTCAAAGCACACAAGTTGAGGGTCAAAATGTTTAAATTTTTAAAGATTTGAAGATTACTATGTATACATGCATTGTATTCATATTTTCATGCTATAGATATGGATGATGTGGATATTGTTTTGGGATATCTTAGATGGACTCAACTAGTACAGTTAATATTAATGTGCAAAAAAAGTTTTTGAAGCTTTGGTACAAGAAAAAAAAAATACATTGTAAGATATTTCTTTTACTAAAAAAGAAGGGCCCAAAGGGGCACTTGAAGAATTCCTTATAAGAAAACTAATTGTAGTACTCACCGACACATTAGATGAAGAATATGAGGTTGAATTAGAAGAAGAGCTTACATAAACACATGAAGAAAATCCCTGAGAAGGGCATAAAAAGAAAGAAGTAGTTAAGTAGTTAGATGACTCAAAGGAACCACATTTTGAAGAATAAAAGAAAGAAGAACCAATATTTCACGTTGAATTAGAAGAAGAGCCTACATAAGCACATGAAGAAAGCCTATAGAAGCACATGAAGAAAAGCCCTAGGAAGGACAAAAAGAAAGAAGAATCTAAGGAGTTTAATGGTTCAAATGAACCACAAGTTGAGGAGTCAAAGAAAGAAGAACCAATAGCTACAATTGTTGTGTATCACCACCCACATCACCTAGAGAAACAAAAGTCATCAAGGAAAGGGCATGAGCATCGACAAAATCACTATGGATTAACATGGAACCAAAAAGGCAACTGATATGGAGGCATTTGGGGGAATAAAAGCAATGCATGGAGATATCAGAGTAGCATAATGACAACATAGAACCTAAGAAGCAACTAGAATCAAGATCAAGGAGGAAAGACCATACTTGAACCCCATGCCCGCATTTCACTAAGATGGATGGATGTTCATGCATGGTACTAGTTGGCTACTTTGTTTAGCATGTCATATTATATGGCTTCCTCTCATGTTTTGGAGATGAAACATGTGAAGGAGGATGTAATCTAATGTAGCTAGGGAGGACAATATGGGGTACCTAGGGAGGTACAAAAGGGGATAATGAATGTAATGTGACCATAATCATGGAACAGACCCACTTGGCAGTTAATGAGTAATAATAAAACAATGAGGGGTAGTTGGCATAGACCCCTATGAATACTCATGAGAAAGTATAAATACATGAGTATCACAATATTGAGATATGTTGGATAGTAACTGTATGGTTTTGTAGCAAGCATGGCTTGTGTAGTGATTCCTTCCATAAGAAGTATTTGAGGGTGTTACTCTACCTTAAGGGTTCTTCTCTATATTGTTGTGTTGTTAATGGTTTGAATGTTTGGTATTTTCTAAAGACAAGGGTTCAATTCTCAAGCTTAAGGGTTTATTTTATCTTATATCTATCAAGGTTTACTACAAGATGAGAAAGTATAAATAGACACAAGTATTCATAGGGGTCTATACCAACTACCCCTGATTATTATATTGTTTCCCCTTAACTACCTAGCGGGCCTATTTATTACCATTAACTACCATGCGATCCTAATCCATGATTATGGCCACGTTATATTCATTATCCCCTTTAGTACCTCCCTAGGTACATTACATAGACACCCATTAGTTTTTTCACTTCAACCTTGGATATGTTAAGGGAGTTTTGATGGACTACTCTTTTGCTCCTTTGAACTTCTCCCAATCATGGTCTCTTAACTATTGGACTCGCTAGCAAACATTATTGGTTTTTGCATGGGCTCCTCACTGAGTCATTGATGGTGACAATGACCTCTATCCTCCCTCCCTTGTAATACTTCTATCCCAATTCTAAATAGTGTCTCCTCTCTTTCCAAAGGTTTAGCTTTTTGGTTCATCCTTTCTCATGTATTTCTCTTTCATCCTTGTAATTTGGATCTTTTCATCTCTTAGCATTTAGTACTAATCTTGACACTATCACTTTCTAATGTTCTCTAACTGTATCTTTTAGTCTCATTGAACTATTGTTTGGTCATTTATAGACATTAATAAAAATATCTTAGTTTATCTTATCTAACACATAACACATTGTTAATTCAAATAAAATACAGCTCAACATCCAATGTAACCATGGTACAAAAGTTCAGTAGAAATATGTGAAAACATAAAATGGGATCTAGAAGCTGACACAAACCATCCATGTTTAAAACAAGATTAGGACAAAGAAAAAATCTCGCTGTTTGAAAACATGATTGAAGGAAATATTTATGCTTCTAACAAGACTTTGAACATTCGTGACGAGCCTTATGTGAGTGATTATAATGACTGCATTGAGACTCAACTTGTGATGGTTGGTTCATAATACCTCCTATTACCCACTAGGTCAAGCTTGCATAATCAGGAAAACAAGAGACAAAGGAATCGAGCAAACTTCTCATTTTTTATCAAGTTCAAGCATACAAATTTGAGATTTTTATTAACAT